>OZ024824.1:92703753-92889297 GCA_964016985.1 Anodontia alba | reverse complement strand
GGACGGACGGACGAACGAAGGTAAAATAAAATGCCCCATCAATCCCATGCGAAATTGGGGGCATAATCAGGTCATCTACTCGTCAATATCAATCTATTCATCAAGTTTCAAGGCTCCAGCTTCGATAGTATTTTTTAGATATTTTGCTGACAAGAGAAACATGCCCAAATTTACAAAGGGCCATTATTCATGTAATATTTTTCAGAATTTACACTTAAGTTAATCAGGTCATCTGCTTATCATTACTAATCATTTAACCAAGTTTCAAGTCTCTAGCTTTTACAGTTTTTGAGATATTATGCTGACAAGATAAAAATGCCCAAAATTACAAAGGGCCATAACTCAAGTATTTTACAAAATTTATTCAAAAGTTGATAAGCTTGTCTACTCATTACTACCAGTCTATTCGTCAAGTTTCAAGGCTCTAGCTCCAACAGTTTTTGAAATATTTTGCTGACAAGGTATTTATGTCTAAAGTTACAAAAGGCCATATCTCATGAAGTATTTTTCAGAATTTATTCAAAAGTTAATCAGGTCATTTACTGATCACTACAAAACCATTCATCAAGTTTCAAGGCTCTAGCTCAAACAGTTTTTGAGACATTTTGCTGACAAGGTAAAATGCCAAAAATTACAAAGGGTTAAAACTCAAGAAGTGTTTTTCAAAATTTATTCAAAAGGTAATCAGCTTGTCTACTTATCACTACCAGTCTATTCATCACGTTGTAAAGCTCTAGCTCCAACAGTTTTCGAGATATTTTGCTTACAAGGTAAAAATTCCCAGAATTACAAAGGGCCATAACTCTAAAGTATTTTTGTTTCAGATTTTTTTCAAAAGTTAATCAGGTCATCTACTCATCACTACAAGTCCATTCATCAAGTTTCAATGCTCTAGCTCAAACAGTTTGTTTTAGATATTTTGCTGACAAGGTAGAATGTCCAAAATTACAAAGGGCCATACCTCATGAAGTATTTTTTAAAATTTGTTCAAAAGTCAATCAGGCCATTATCTTATCACTACCAGTCTATTTATTAAGTTTCAAGGCTCTAGCTTCACTAGTTTTTGAGATATTTTGCTAACAAGAGTGCATCCATAACTTTTTCAAAGGGCCATAACTCAGGAAAGGGACATAACCCTGTCAAGAAAGAAAATATGTGTCAGCTATTTTTTCATGAGGAATCCATATAAGAAATTTCAACAGTAGCCTGCACGGTTCTAAAGTTATGCTATGCGTCAAAAAGCGTGACGAACGGACGGACGGAAAGACGACGGACGCCCCAGAAGCAATATGGCCCTCCAATTTCTTCGAAGTTGGGGGCATAATATACGCAGTAAATAATGTCAAGTGAAGATGCTAGATATAGTTTGAATAAATCTGACAAATCCAGTTGGCTTTTGAAAACTATTTACAGTATTGTCCGGTTTGAAGTGAACCTGTAAGACTGAATTACACTGAGCTTTAGACACGACTGTTAGAAAAGGCAGTTATAGTAACAGAACATAAATAATTATGTTTTCAGTAAAATGATATTACATAAAAACAACCTTAGCGTCAGCTGAGGTGACAATTCTAAATCAATTGCCGAAAACATTTTGCTGCGAACTATTTTACAAGCCTTTTTAAGGAATACTGACATTAGATATTTGTCCCCACATGCTTTTATGTACTGTATCTTTTTAAACACATGTTTTTGTTTTGTTTTATCTTACTTTGCACGTCCTTTTTCATTGTTACTGTATACTCACAGATGAATCTTTATAAAACTTATGCAAAGTGTGAAGATATGAATCTGTGATAGGCATTTTACATACGGTGATATTTTTATCAAGCATCAGGTAACAAAATGACAAAGTAAAAAAGGAAAATAAAATTATTTAAATGTTGTTTTATGCGAACCGAAGTTTTATGTATTTCTGTATTAAGAGTAGCATCGGGACACAGGGTGAAGTTGGCTAGCTGTAAAGGTGCTTTAAACCAGCCCACCCCCGGTGGTTTACTCTTTTGACTGTTCTAAGGCGGTGGTCCCGATGTTAGTCTTACTCTTCGGTGCTTTGTGGTTTATTTTACGAGTCGATTTGTTGTAAGTCTTGCCTTGTGTTATTTTGTTCTTGTGTTTTTCAGTCCTTTTAACATTGCGATTACCTCGCTTGGGGAAGAGAGAGCTAATTTTAGTGCTTTTCGTACGTTTGATCGATTTGTGCTTGTTTGGATTTGTCGGTTTCCTCCTACTCTTGGTGTCTGGGAAGGGCTGCAGTTTGTGATTGTGGCACTCCCTGGACTTTTCTCTTACCTATTTTTTGAAACGATTAACATCGCAAAAACTTAGTACAGAATTATCCCTCAAAACAAATGTCAAAGATGTGATTTGTAACAAAGATATCGGGCGAAAATGTTTGACCCACCCCTGCTGACAAGGAAATGAATCAGATACAGTACTATGCCTATTATAAAGTATAATTATACTCTCAAATGTTAATGGCTTATGTGACTCTCATCTAACGCCATGAAAGGAAATGATTCAGTGCCAACTATAAAATAAATACTTTCAAATGTTAGGGATAAAAATATGATTCCCTGTCCGACTCACACTTCAAGATGAATTTCATCTGAATATATACCCATAATAAAGTAAGATATACACTTTAAGGTACCTGCAGCCCAGATGAATTTAGATAAATTATTTATATATAATAAATGTTTAGATTTTCTTCCCACACTACTTGTTTTCATCCAGAAGCAGAGAAACAATATATACAGGCTACACTATTTGTAAACATCTGATCTGGGACATGGCGTCTAGTGATACCATTGCAGCTGCCAATCTAATATACATTATATTGAAAAGTGTGGAAACTAAGCTTTCACAGAAACCTTTTGGACCGATGATACAGATACCATAATGGTGATTTTTAACCTTTTGGTAAAAATTATCCACAGTCTCATTTTCTTTATAACTAAGGTCAGATGAGTCGTTGAACCGGTCTGTAGTTGTTCCTTTTTGAAGACTGTGCTACGTGAATGTGATCTTTCCTGTGAAACGTCACTTATAATTTTATATTCTGTAGTTTGTTGATCTACTGATGAAGTAGCAATCCTCTTCGCGCTCCGAACATTAATTTGTTAACCCATTTATGCCTAGTGGACGCTTCTACCTTACTCACTGGACAGGTCCATTTCCCATATAAGGGGTGCCTGATTGGTTTTTTAGCTAGAGCCGAAGGCTCAAGGTGAGGTATTGTGATCACTCACCGTCCGTCGCCGTCGTCGTCCGTACGTCCGCCCGTCCGTCCGTCCACAATCTTTAAACAACATCTCCTCCTAAACCACTGGTTGGAATTCGACCAAACTTCACAGGAATGATCTTTGGTTCATCCTCTTTCAAAGTTGTTCAAATGGTTTCGGTCCATTGCATATCTAGGTCACAGGAGCTAAAAATAGATTTTTAACTAAATATTTAAAAAATCTTCTTGTCCGAAACCATTGGACCGATTCCAATATAATGTTGCAAAAATGTTCCTTTCGTGATCCTCTACCAAGATTGTTCAAGCCATTTGGATTCGTCAAAAAACATGGCCGCCATGTGGCGGGGCTTATTTTCCCTATATATCCATATAGTTAAAAATAAAAATCTTCTTGTCAGAAACCACTGGACCGATTTCCATATAATTTAGCAGAAATGTTCCTTTGGTGATCCTGTACCAAGATTGTTCGAGCCATTTGGATTCGTCAAAAAACATGGCCACCAGGGACGGGGCTTATTTTCACTATATATCTATATAGAAACTTAAAAAAATCTTTTTGTCAGAAACCACTGGACCGATTGCGAATTAATTTGGTAGAAATATTCCTTTGGTGATCCTCTACCAAGATTGTTCAAGTCATTTGGATTTGTCAAAAAAACATGGCCGCCATGGGGCGCGGCTTATTTTCCCTATATATCGATACAGAAACCTTTCAAAATCTTCTTGTCAAAAACCACTGGACTGATTTCCATATAATTTTGCAGAAATGTTCCTTTGGTAATCCTCTACCAAGATTGTTCAAGCCATTTGGATACGTCAAAAAAAAAATGGCCGCCAGGGGGGGCGGGGCTTATTTTCCCTATATATCTATATAGAAAACTTAAAAAATCTTCTTGTCAGAAACTACTGGACCAATTGCAATATAATTTGGTAGAAATGTTCCTTTGGTGATCCTCTACTAAGATTGTTCAAGCCATTTTGATTTGCCAAAAAGCATGGCCGCCAGGGGGGGGGGGGGGCGGGCATATTTTCCCTATATATCTATATAGAAAATTTAAAAAAAAATTCTTGTCAGAAACCACTGGACAGATTGCGATATAATTTGGTAGAAATATTCCTTTGGTGATCCTCTACCAAGGTTGTTCAAGCCATTTGGATTCGTCAAAAATCATGGCCACCAGGGGGGCGGGGCTTATTTTCACTACATATCTATATAGAAAACTTTAAAAATCTTCTTGTCAGAAACCACTGGACCGATTTCCGTATAATTTTGCAGAAATGTTCCTTTGGTGATCCTCTACCAAGATTGTTCGAGCCATTTTGATTCATCAAAAAACATGGCCGCCAGGGGGCGGGGCTTATTTTCCCTATATATCTATATAGAAAACTTAAAAATTCTTCTTGTCAGAAGCTACTGGACCAATTGCAATTTAATTTGGTAGAAATGTTCCTTTGGTGATCCTCTACTAAGATTGTTCAAGCCATTTGGATTTGTCAAAAAACATGGCCGCCATGGAGCGGGGCTTATTTTCCCTATATATCTATATAGAAAACTTAAAAAATCTTCTTGTCAGAAACTACTGGACCAATTCCAATATAATTTGGTAGAAATGTTCCTTTGGTGATCCTCTACTAAGATTGTTCATGCCATTTGGATTTGTCAAAAAGCATGGCCGCCAGGGGGCGGGGCATATTTTCCCTATATATCTATATAAAAAAAATAAAAAAAAATTCTTGTCAGAAACCACTGGACAGATTGCGATATAATTTGGTAGAAATATTCCTTTGGTGATCCTTTACCAAGGTTGTTCAAGCCATTTGGATTCGTCAAAAAACTTGACCACCAGAGGGGGGGGGGGGGGTCTTATTTTCACTACATATCTATATAGAAAACTTTAAAAATCTTCTTGTCAGAAACCACTGGACCGATTTCCATATAATTTTGCAGAAATTTCCTTTGGTGATCCTCTACCAAGATTGTTCGAGCCATTTTGATTCATCAAAAAACATGGCCGCCAGGGGGCCGGGTTTATTTTCCCTATATATCTATATAGAAAACTTAAAAATTCTTCTTGTCAGAAGCTACTGGACCAATTGCAATATAATTTGGCAGAAATGTTCCTTTGGTGATCCTCTACTAAGATTGTTCAAGCCATTTGGATTTGTCAAAAAACATGGCCGCCATGGAGCGGGGCTTATTTTCCCTATATATCTGTATAAAAAACTTGAAAATTCTTCTTGTCAGAACCCATTGGAACGATTTCATTATAACTTGGCAAAAATGTTTCCTTGGTGACCCTCTAACATGATTGTTCAAATAATCGTGATTCTTCAAAAAACATGGCCACTAGGGGTAGGGCCTTATTTTCCCTGTATATCTAATTAGAAAACTTAAAAATTCTTCTCGTCAGAAACCAATGGACCGATTTCAATATAACTTGGCAGGAATGTTTCTTTGGTCACCCTCTACCAAGGTTATTCAAGCCGTCATGATTCGTCAAAAATATGGCTGCAAGAGGGCGGGGCTTATTTTCCCTATATATCTATATAGAAAACTTGAAAAAAATCTTCTTGTCAGAAACCACTGGACCGATTTCAGTATAACTTGGCAGAATTGTTCTTTGGTGATCCTTTACCAAGAGTCTTCAAGCCGTCATGATTTGTCAAAAAATATGGCTGCTAGGGGTTGGGCTTATTTCCCCTATATATCTATATAGAAAACCTTAATGATCTTCTTGTCAGAAACCTCTGGACTGATTTAAATATAACATTGCAGGAATGTGTCTTATGTAACCATCTATCAAGATTGTTCAAGCCGTCATGATTCGTCAAAAAACATGGCTCCCAGAGGGTTGGGCTTATTTTCCCTATGTATCTATATAGAAACTTTAAAAAATTCTTGTCAGAAGCCACTGGACCGATTTCAATATAACTTGGCAAAAAAATTTCCTTGATGACCGTCTACCAAGATTTTTCAAGTAATCGAGATTTGTCAAAAAACATGGCCGCTAGCGGGTGGGGTTTATTTTCCCTATATATCTGTTTAGAAAACGTTAATAATCTTCTTGTCAGAAACCACTGGACCGATTTCAATATAACCTGGCAGGAATGTTTCTTTGGTGACCCTCTACCAAGGTTGTTCAAGCTGTCATGATTCGTCAGACAACATGGCCGCTAGGGGGCGGGGCTTATTTTCCCTATATATCTATATAAAAAGCTTTAAAAATCTTCTCCTAAGAAACGGTTGGACCGAGTTTAATGTAATTTGGCAGGAATGTTGCTTTGGTGACCTTCTACCAAGATTGTTCAAGCCTTGCCTTCATGATACGTCAAAAAAACATGGCCCCCAGTGTGGGGGGTGGGGCGGGGCTTATTTTCCATGTATATCTGTATAGAAAACTTTGAATTTTTTCTTGTCAAATACCCCAACAACGATTTCAATGTTGCTTTGGTGACCCTCTACCTAGAATGTTCAAGCAATCCTGATTTGTCAAAAAACATGGCTGCTAGGGGGTGGGGTTTATTTTCCCTGTATATCTAGATAGAATACTTTGAAAATCTTCTTGTCAGAAAACACTGAACCGAACTCAATTTAACTTGGCAGGAATGTTCCTTTGGTGACCCTCTATCAAGTTTGTTCAAGCTGTCATGATTCGTCAAAATACAAATGGCCGTTAGGGGGTAGGGCTTTATAGCTATATAAAACACTTTAAAAATCTTTTTGTCAGAAACCACTGGACCAATTTCAATATAACTTGGCAGAAATGTTCCTTTGGTGACCCTCTTTCAAGATTTAGTTCAAGTTGTCATAATGCATTAAACAGAAAAAAAAACATGGGGGGTGGGTGTGGTGAGGTGGGTGCAGGGCTATAAAATTCAGAGCAGTGAACTTGGCTGAAACTTCAGTAAGTATGCAAATCTGTTTGCTCAGATGAGCAATATAGGACCATCATGGTCCTCTTGTATTATTATCAAATTTCGTATAAATTTCTGAACTTAAAACAAATAGTGTAGACCCAGATCAGACGCCGCATTCTACGGCGTCTGATCTGGGTAATGTCCCTTTTACGGGACGCTAGGCTTAAATGGGTTAATGCACTTGTATCAGGAGTAAAGGCGAGGGTTGTTCTGTGACCATAATTAAAAGATCACACTACACAAGTTCACTTTTCTAGACGCTCTTTCGCTTTTCCGGTTTATATGCAATAAATTTCAATGACTCGAATACTGATGACCCGTTCAGTGCGGCGGAATCGAACTGGTTCACGAGTCCCTAGGAAATGCTTCCGGTAGCTCAAGAAAATAAATATTTAGGGAATTGTCTTATTTTATCATAAAAATGTATGCAGTGTGTGCTCAGAGGTGCCTCATCGAGGCGATTCTAATGCGTGCACTAAACATATCATTATTTTATAGAAGACAGAAAAGACGTTCCTTACTTATCCCCATTGGCCTTACCTGATGCTATGATTAACCCTCAGTGACTCGAACTACCCATGTCTAGAACATATGTCCATGGTCAGAAACATGTTCACAAGTTGGTTCGACTATATTTTCATTTTTTCAGTCTTTTTATTAGAACAGGCACATCTTATATTATTCTATTTCCAATCATTTTGCGATCGTTTTTGGTATCTTTTGTCAGTATAAGCAGACTAGTCAATTCATACATTGCAAGGACTATATTTTTCCCTTCCTTACTTCGGAATTCAAGTGGCGCGTTATGATATTTAGACATTGGTTTCCACCACATGCCTCCCGTCTTCTCGGACTCAGCATTTAACCCTTGTCCTGCCGAACCTGGATGTACCCTGCCTTTGCAAACAGTGTAGATCCAGAGAAGCCAACCAATCTGTATCTGCACTGTTTGACATTAAGTATGTAAATTTATAGCAACAATCCGGATCAAGTAATTAAATTTGCTGAAAATTAGAAGCGGGCGTGGCATCTTAATTTAATCAGCAGGATAAGGGTTAATTAAACGCTTTGTATTTAGTATGTTCCATGCGAGTTGTATATTGGAGAATTTGCATCAAATTGTGATTATTATGACCCGAGATGCTCTCAACGACAACTGACTTAAGTCCTCGTTTGTCACGTGATTTTTAATGTATTTTTAATGGTACGTAGTGGATACATATTTCTATGTTTGAGAGAGGACAACATGGTAGACTAGATTAACAGTCAAATGAGATCATTCTCTATGAATAAATAAATAAATAGTAAATGTCTTATTAAGAAAAATATAGATCGAACTTCGGTGAAGTTGATGTTGCACCTGCCCCCGCCCTCATCCCCCCCCCCGGTCCCATCCCCCCACACACCCACCAAAAAAAAATGTTATGTTTATTTCAGGAAGACGAAATCAATATAGAAATTTCATCGAAAGCACATGCATATTCTCATATGGTGTATGAGAAGTTGCACTCAAAGGTACCCACTGTTTATACACTTTCGTAAATTGTAGGTATGATAAAAGTGGAAAAAGTGACAAAAATAAATTTGATAATTTTATCCAAACCATATACACATCTGCAGACCATGGAAAAAACATGTGCAAAGTTTCAAAAAGACTGGTATAAAATTGTATGAGGAGTTGCAATCACAAGGTACCCCTGTCTATACATCTGAGGTCAGAAAATGACAAAGTTTACAAAGTTGAAAAAAAAAAGGTGACAAAAATTAATGCAAAGATTATATCAAAAGCACATACACATCTTCAGATTATGGAAAAAATAAAACATGTTGAAACTTTCAAAAGGATCGATCACAAATTGTATGAGGAGTTGTGCTCACGAGGTATCCACTGTTTATGTATTGAGGGTGAAAAATGACTAAGTTCACAATGTGGAAAAAGTGACAAAAATTATCCTACAATTATATCCAAACCATATGCGCATCTACATACCATGAATTACACATGCAAAGTTTCAAAACGATCGGTACGAAACTGCAAGAGGAGTTGCGCTCGGAAGAAGTACCCACTGTCTATATATAGAGGGTGTAAGTCCACAATGTAAAAAAAAGGGACAAAAAAATGATCTAAAAATTATATCTAAACCACATGCACATCCTTATACTATGAAAAAATCACATGCAAAGTTTCAAACTGATCGATACAAAACTGTAAGAGGAGTTGCGCTCACAAGGGATATATACTGAGGGTGAAAAATGACTAAGTTTACAATGTGGAAAAAGTGACAAAAATGATCCAGCAATTATATCCAAACCTCATACCATGAAAAAAAAAAAAAAAAAAAAAAAAAAAAAAAAAAAACATGCAAATTTCAGATCGATCGGTACAAAACTGTAAGAGGAGTTGCGCTCACAAGACACCCAGGGTAAGTGTTGACGGATGGACGGACGAACGGAAACTTGCACGTCTAAGGCGCCAATGCTAAAGCAGGTGCGACAATAAATGAGCCGCAACGTAAACGTACCGTCTATTATGTGCTCCCAACGAAGACTCAAATCGAGACATTGATGTTTTGCTATACTCGTATAAAAGAATATACAGTTGAAGTATATCCCACTTAATTTTATAAGTTTAATTAACAACTCCATACATCTAGGAATGAAAGAAAGAAAGGCTGATGCGATTTTAAACATAAAAATTTATTTTCTATTTTGATATAAACGTTTATCACAACTATGCGGTATTATGAACGAGGGTATTCCAATAAAAAGAGAGAATAATTTGCTACCACGTGACACGACACTGTAACTGGGAAATACTACCATTGTTCATAAGCTGCATTATCTAATCACATAAAGGAAAAACGAAAATAAAAATCTAAAAGGTTGCCTCTGGAAACAAAGAACACACGAAACAACGAAAATCGGAGACTCGGTTTTATTAAGACTCTTTATATGCAGATATGTAGTTAGCTAGGCTGCGTACGCCCCTTAGATTTTTAAAGTAACCAGAATCGGGTCAATGATCCCAAAGGGAATAAAAATATAATCTGCATTATGGAAAGTCTTCATTCAGATGGAAGTATGGGGTACTTTTTTGTGTGTACCACAAAGGATTTGTCTTGCAGAGGTTTAAACAGACAGAATTATTGACCAACAATATTTATATGAAAATGCTCGCTATTTATTGGATGACCCTCGTAAACATTATACATGCACCATTCTTAATCTGTCATCAAATAATAAATGTTATCGGCAAATTTAAGTACTTTTAGTAAGTAATTTGCAGT
Source organism: Anodontia alba (assembly GCA_964016985.1). NCBI lineage: Eukaryota > Metazoa > Mollusca > Bivalvia > Lucinida > Lucinidae > Anodontia > Anodontia alba. The sequence continues at coordinate 92,878,848 of OZ024824.1, read as the reverse complement.
CTGATCAAAGCCTGGCTTGTCCGCTTACAAATTACTGGATACTTAAGGTATCCGCAGGCTGAGCTGTGCCCTTTTTGTTGTCATGTACAGCAGTTGTGACTGGCGCATGAAAGGTTAAGTAGAGTTAACTATGTATCAACACTGTCTTCTAAAGTTTCATTACATTATGAAAACAGGCCTATATAAATATATAGAAAATTTCAACTAAAAAACTGAAATTTTTCAGATAAAAAATTCTGATATTTTTCATGATCCTGCTCAAAACATAGATTGTGGATACTTGTTAGAACCGCCTCGCCGAGGCGGTTCTAACGAGTATCCACAATCTATGTTTTGAGCAGAAATAAGGAAAATAATGTATGCCCCTGTAAACTCCAGTTTTACTATATATAAAAGTGGGGTTTATGGGGTCAAAATTATATGGGTATATTTTCGTGATGGGTAGCTAAAAGAACAAAAGAATGTGTTACACAAGAGGTTTGCTTTTTCGGGCCTAGCCATTCATTGAAGACCTAAAAATCAATCTCCTCAACAGCACTCTTTGATCAAGGGATTTACTGTCTTCTTTAAGAACCATTAGAATTTTGTAAATTTATCGACGAACATCGTAGACACTGATCAGACTGTGCGGCTTTGCCGACCTTTTTTTCTTAAGGGGACTAGATACACTTGGCAGATTTTTCACAATACAGAGAACCCTCGTTACAACGATAGCATTTGTTCCCAAACACGTTACCATTAAATTGAATGTCCTGTTGTACAGAATACTTAATACGCAGACTGATATGTAAGAAAGGTGTTGTTTTGTTCTAATTCCTCAAAAGCATATGTTTTGGATATTTGTTAGAATCGCCTCACTGATGCGATTCTAACAAATATCCAAAACATATGTTTCTTTAAAGTATTAAATACATTAAATATTTTGTATTTAATACTTAATTTTTTTTGCATAATTTGTGACTAATTGTTACCTCTTAAGCGAAGGTTTCGTGGCAGTAAAATTGTCATTATAACGAATTTCGTCGTTGAATCGAGTGTCGGTATAAAGAGGGTTGACTGCATTTTAAAACACAAACAACTTATGTGACTTCCTGTTTGTGTTTTTTTTTTCTGTAAACGAAGTCCTTTCTAAAAAGGCGAGCCAATTCTTTCTTTGTAGAGTAGACCCCTTTAAGAAGGGAGGAAAAAACAATTTTGACAGGCTTGCCTTCTCTGAACATGTATCCATACCCCTCAACTATCTTCATCTGACACCAAACCTAACGCCTCTCAAATTAAAACATGACATTTTATAAGGATTTGAACTTCCATAATAAATAAAACATTGTTAAAACATTGTATGAATCAAACACAATCGTCAGAAGAATGTATCTGTCCTGAAAACAGAATACGTAATGCGATCACCACTCAAAAATAATAATACATTAGCGGAAAATTCCACAAATGCGCTCTTTCTACACATTTACTGAATGTGAATTATTTCGAAGACACAACACAAAATGTGGCATTTGTATGCGGTAATTGACTATTAACCCTTTCAGCCCTGCAGACCGAAACAGATGACTGTGCAGATAGTGAAGATCCATATGAGATGTATCGTAACGAGTCATCTCATCGGACTGTATACCATTTGCCATTGTAATTTTGATTTTAGACTAACTTTTATTTTTAAGAATGGAAGAGTCCACTTCAAAAACTGAGGGATGAAAGGGTTAATGGGTTATTATGCAAGTAATAAGAGCGCGTAACTGCGACTGCTGTTAGATACGGTCTGTAGCGCCTTTCCAAACAAAGCCAAAGTGAAGCAAAGGACCGATACCAAGGTGCACAACAAAATCTTATCCCCTGCTTAACGCGTTTTACTTTCAAACAAAACGACAAAAATCCATTTTTACTTATTTCTGGGAATGATTCAGCAACTGTCCTCAGATTTAACATCCCTAATTTCTAAATTCGGTTATCAGCTGCAAGAAACCTAACTTCATATTTATAAAAACGCAAAAATAAGTTCCTGGGAAGCATACAGTTAACATGACTTGGGAGCTTATCTGTACAGGCCCTCAGGTTATAAAACTTTTTCGTGCTCAACACAGCTGAGCATTTTTTTGATTTTGATACAGTCAGTTTCCCTTTTCTGGATGGCGATGTTTCCCGGCGTATCTCATATGGGGTATACATATCTCAACTTAGATTCGCCAGAGCTTCTTCAAATCTTAATGATTTTAACTACTGTAATAAAGCCCATACTGCCAAACTTCTTAGGCAGGGCTATCGTTATTTTAAACTTCGTAAGGCGTTTTCGAAATTTTATCGCAGACACAGTGCCTTGGTAGAAAAATATAACTTCAGTCTGAAAACACTTCAACAAGAAGGTATATCGGAACCAGAATTTTACGGTGACTTAGTGTACAGATTAAAAAAAAAATTGTAGGTAAATCTAACTTTTCGGAGCAATTCAGATACCTTCTTAACCGTTATAAAAGAATTGGCTATAGCCTGGATATTATGCGGCAGACTGCATGCCTAGTTGTCAACCCAATCATTTTTGATGGCTATGCTTCACTCTTTAATTGCATGCCAGCGGTTCGGACTCAATGACGGCCTCTTCGTAAAACTTTAACCAGTGGGTTGGGGCTTGAAGATATGTCTGGCTTGGCCCGCCGTGGTTCAACTATTGGTTTTCATTTACTCTGGCATAAAGTAGAATTAGCCATGAGTACTCGTCTTTGTTTATTATAGTGATTAATTTGATTTTTATGTTTTTGCTTTGATGCATGGACTGACTTGGGAGCCTTTATGCGAACTGAATTTTTATATATTTCTGTATTAAGAGTAGCATCGAAACCCAGGGTGAAGTTGGCTAACTGTAAAAGTGCTTTAACACTCATCCCCCACCCCCACTCTGGTTTGCTCTACTGACCGTTCTAAGGCGGTGGTCCCGGTATTAGTCTTTAGTGCTTTGTGGTTTATTCTGCGAGGCGATTTGTTGTATGTCTTACCTTGTGCCATTTTGTTCTTGTGTTTTTAAGTCCTTTTAGCATTGCGATTACCTCGCTTGGGGAAGAGAGAGCTAATCTTAGTGCTTTTCGTATGTTTGATCGATTTGTGCTTGTTTGGATTCGTCGGTTTCCTCTTTCTCTTGATGTCTGGGAAGGGCTGCGGTTTGTAATTGTGGCACTCCCTGGACTTTTCTCTTACCTTTTTTGGCAAAAATTAATATTAAATTATCTATTTACATCAAACAGAAATTTCCAAAAGTATATAAAAGAAAAGAAAAACACAGAATGTAATTCTACAAGGCAGACATTTACTTTCATGCAAAATACTTACCAGTGACATAGAAATAAGTTAAATTACAATATTTTATTATATACCAATTAATAAAATACAGAAAATATTAGCCAAATATGATGCATAATTTCAAAAAGTGATATTTTCACAAGTGAAATAAAAATGATATTTTCTGTCGTGGAATATAACCGTTAGGAACTTTTTTTTATATATTTGTTATTTGAAGTTTATTAGCAGAGCAAATTTCATGCTCAGCTGTGTTGAGCACGAAAAAAAGTTTTATAAGCTCAGGGCCTGTACAGATAAGCGATTTGCTGCTAAATTTCTGAAGCAGAATCTAGATTGTTTGTAAAGGTATATGTTTTGGTCTGCAAGGTTGACAGAATTAACCTTTAGCTATCTAGGCGAATGATAAGACAACAAATAAATGATATTTTCCTTAGGAGACAAGTAACATGAAGTGTAAACCCCTTTTTACAGTGGAAGAATCTTATATTACCTAAAAAATCATGAAATTGTGGAAATAATTAGTATGAATCCGGGAAAAATAACAACAGACCTCAAAATGTTAAACATGCAACAAAACTTAAATATCGTGTCCGTATTAACTTAAACATCCCTTGGATGCAACAGGAAAAAAAATAAAAATAAAATTACGGATAAAATACAATTGAAAAATTCACTTTGAAAGGAACCTGATATACTTAGTAAATTTGTTTCATATTTTGACTAGGGAGACTACTTTTGTGACTTACTATTTGCCTTCCTGAACAAGTCATGAAACTTGCATCCCTTGTGAAACATTACGAGAAAACATGCCTATATAATTTTGACCCCCTTAAATCCCACTTTTATATAGAAAAACTGGGATTTACAGGGACATTTATCATTTTTTCCTTTTTCTGCTCAAAAAAATAGATTATGGGTACTCGGTGGAACCTGCGGTGGTTCTTACGAGTACCCACAGTCTATGTTTTGAGCAGAAATATTAAAATATCTTATTTTTTATCTGAAAATGTTCTGTTTTTTGGTAGTGAAATTTTCAATATATTTGTATAGGCGTGTTTTCGAAATGTAATAGCTGTAATCTACTAAGTTCAAATTTTAAAATTCTTTATTACATACAGTTTAGCTATGCTGACATGTAGATCTAGAACATTTATCAAACATGTCTCCTTAAAGGGTTTTCTTTTGCAAACTCGTATTAAGAAAATAGTATTTAACTAAACTTTTAACAAAATGTTTTGTTTGGAATGATATACACCACAGCTTCTTTTCCAAATATGAACTTTTTTATTTATGTAAAACGATTATTTCCAATATTGTATCTTTATTTGAATGTATTCCCACCTGCTGCAGTGAGAGGATTTTCTTACAGTGTTGTCACTTGTCTCCATGTCAACATGCAATATATGGCAACGGCTTTGTCAGTACATGTATTAAGCCTAAATATTCTGACGGACAGGCCAAAGGATACAGTATACACACAGACTGACACCGAAGAAACCATCGTCTGAACAGGTTGTATATACTGTTTGCTACTCGTCCAAATGTTTGTAGACATCAAGAGGAAGTTTAATCGACATTCAAATTTTAGGTTAAACACACTTAAAAATGAACCGATCAGACCTAAGAGTTACTCACATAGATCAGTCTGAAATGGATAAATTCACTCCAGTTAAAACACCGGGACATAAATAACTTAATTACCCTGAATATTTGGATACCGGAACGCCTTACCATACTTACCCTAAAAGTTAAACAACTCCATTGTTAAAATATTATTGTTAATCTAAACAACTCCATTGTATTACCTGTTTATGTGTCTAAAACTGCTGGATGAAAAGCGAATGGTGAAGACCTAGATCAGACGCTTCCCGTCTCGTCTGATCTGGGTCTACACTGTTTCCTCTGACATGTGTTTACGAATACTTAGGATAAATACGGCGTGGTGCAATAACAAAACAAATATGAAGATAAGCCGCTTATGCAATGAACAGAAAACAAACAAACAACTTGTTTCTTACGTGTCCCAGACGAAACAGAGCTAGATATTTTACGTCAGATCATATTGTGGCTGATGGTATGCAAGTCTTATTTTTCAAACCTAGGCTAGCCATAGCTATTTAGCATGGAATGAATAGCTCTATTTACTGGGAAACGACAAAATATGTTCTGGTACTTATACATGCATACAGCTAATAATATTTTCACTCAATTAATGGTATCTTATTCTTATTTAATATACAGAATATGTAGAATCTAAGTCATTTAAGACATCTTTAATTAGTGTCAACAATATATCTATCCACATTATATTTTAGGGGTGCGTTCTCTCCCCAGTGTTGGTGAGTAAGCGGTCATGGAGCTCTTTAGGTGCTTTTTGGCTTCCTCAGACATAAATCGCTCACCTTCACTTTCTTGACCCGATTTTTCCGGTGCTTTTGGTACATTAATTCTTCCCTTAAACATATCCTCAGGTTCATTTGACTTCTGGCCTGTATGAACGTCGTAATCCATCATGATTAATTTATCGCCTGTTCCGAAGACTGGGTTTGTCAGATGATCTATAGATATCTGGTCTTCATCAGCTGTCGATTTGCCCCTTCCATTGCTTCCAGACGTAAAACCTTCATCCTTCAGAAGTTTTTCAACATCCGCAATTTTCTCTTCTTTTGGCTCTTCCGTAGTCGGTGGCTGCGTCGTACTCGGTGGCGGATGTGACGTCACCAGCGGAACAAATGGCACTGTCTCGTTCTTGAATCGGATTGGTTCCGGTCCGTAGACCTTGGGTCCATAACCTGTGGTATTCCTGTACGCCCCTTTTGGTAATGGTTTTGGTTTTGGGATTCCTTTCGATCTTTCAAACCTTGGAATGGGTGGCTTTCTTGGGACTGTTTTCTTGTGTGCATCTTCCGGTGCTACTTTAGCATTTCTGCTCTTCTTAAAGGAGGCTCTGGCGGGACCGGAAGTAACCAAGGCTGTCGGAGGGATACCATTTTCCATTTTGTCAAACTGCTTTTCTTCATACTCCGGGTATTTTTCATATCTTTCATATCTATCAAATTTCTCGTCTTCCGTAGAATCCGGAATATCATCAAAGTACATGTTGTGCTGTGGCTAAATAAAAAATAGAATTATAACAATGTCAAGCATAATTTTTAAAACGACATTAAAGTGGATAGAAACACCTGTAAGACTGTCGTCATTTTGCAAACAGGAAATTGTCTCCCTAATAATGAAACCTTTGAAAGGGAAAGTCACATAAAAGGGAAGGCATTATTCCGATCTTGAGGAACCCAGCGCACGACAAAATCTACAATAAGATCTGCGTGACCAACAAACACGCATATCAGTTTGTACGTCATCCTTTTATGGCCAGGGTTCTTGTTTTTCCCTCTTTGGATAGCCCGGAGGCTGTAGAAGGCTCATGCGATCAGCGAAGACTCTGATCAGACTGCGTGGATGCGCAGGCTGGTTTGAGTCTTCGCTGGTCGTACAAGTCTAATTGTAGGGTTTTTTGTTCGCTGGCTCACATATGAACGGTAAATGCATATTAACCTTACGCAGCAATGCAGTCTTAACCATAGAACATCTACCCGTGCTTCACCATAGTGCAGATTACATTGCATTTCTTTTTGGATCATTGGACCCATTGTGGTATATTTGAAAATGGACTTCTGCTCATGTATACCCTAGAGGGCGTGGGCAGTGTTGCAAACTTCATTACCGCTTATTAAGTCTCAATAAAACCGAGACTCCCATTTTCTGATCTGTAATGTGTTCTTTGATTTCAAAGGCAATTTTGCTGACGTTAAGTTTATTACACAACCGTGTGGCGGCCGTTGAACGCCTCTACGTGCTTCATTACGATGCAGATTATATTTCACCTCCTTTTTGGATCATTAGATCCATTGTGGTACGTTTGAAAAGGAGTACTGCTTATGTATACACTAGAAGGCGTAAGCAGTGTTGCAAACTTCATTACAGCTTATGAAGAGTCTCAATAAAACCCACACTCCCATTTTCTAATCTGAAACGGGTTCTTTGTTTTAAAAGGCAATCTTTGACATTAATTAATCAGGCATTCGCTTGACACCAGCAGATTTTATAATACAGTATATTTATCCGAATACACTTCTTATCCAGATCTATAGTGACCTGATTGCGAGATACAATTACGTGTGTTAATTTGTGCCTTGGCTGTCCATGAGTCACAGTGGTCATTTAGATTTATTTGAAGTTGGAATATCGCTCAAACCTCTAGATCTCTGGTGGCCAGTTTGCGAGGATGCATATGTTGATATGTGAATTGGCTGTCCGTGTACTAGTATTTTTTCAGACTCTTTCTGTCAGGCTGCAGTTCAAATGTGACCTTCATGAGCAGACTTGTAAGTCTGACTGTTTAAGCAATACAGCTGACACTCGTTATCTCAAACAATAATAAGTTTAACAAACTTGTGTTGTGTCAAACTAAATATAAATGACAATATTGATTTAGTTTACTACTTGTTCTTACATTTTAACTTCCTTTAACCCATAATACTGTTAATTCCAACCAGAATATAATCTTTTTTAGTTTATATAACGAGAGTAGACTGTATATGGTCAGCTTGGGCAACAACGTAATCTAGCAAACCTTGAGACAGAGCCCGTATGTATACTTTAGTACCAGTAATATGCTTTTTACCAGACCAATGCTGTTATAAACAAGATAGCAGTACAGAAGTTACTGAGCTTTACTACAGCTGGCTTCAAGTGCTGTATTGTCAACATGTGTCGCCGTTCATCACTTTAGTGTAACTTATACGTTTGGGTCACTGTGATCATTTAGATATATTTGAATATCGCTCAACCCGAGCCTATGAGGCCTGGGTAGTGTTAGACGTTATGTACAGAGACTATTTTCCTTTATTTGACACGACTCTGCTTCCAGAGTATCACATTTTTCAGAATAATGTACTCATCTATGTCTTTTCTTATCTAATTTACACTTAGCGCCAACCATTAGTGTCACAGACGCTATGTTATTTTTAAATACTCTCTTTTCGCTAGCAGGTTGTACCGTACTTGAAAGAAAATACACAACAAACATGTAATTCTGTGCAATTTGGTGAAAACTTTACAAAAATTGGTTGGGAAATAAGAAAAAGTTTTGAGCTTTGAATATCTAGAAAAATGGTATCATGGAAGCCGCCATTTTTGAGTCAGTGATATCATAACCACGTAATTAAAATGCAAAAATCAAATACATCTAGAACAATACTTTTTTTGCTATATACATGTTATTATGTTCAGCTGAATATAAACTATCTACTATCAACTAGCTCACACATGCAGCTTATTCCAGACAACAGGCGGATTTTATTTGTGTCTGATGAAATTAAATATCTACTTAAATACTCAAAATGACGGCACCTATGCTCACAGTGATAAAAATGTAAATCATCATATATTTCTTTCTTCGTCACCGCTTCTTTTTATCAAATTTGCGCCAAGACATTCTTTTCTAGACCTGGGCCCAGTTGTTCAAAGCATTGTTAGCCTGATCTCGTTAGTGGTCAAAATTGTAACTCTTCTTGTAAGTGCAATATCTAATTCATAGGTATTTTTGTTGAAAACAAATGTGCGAAAGCTACACACATTTTTTCCGCAAAAATATTTGCATATATGCTATATTTAATGATCACAGTTTTAACGATACGTTAACTAACGACATTGTTAGCTTTGAACAGCTGGGCCTGAATATTTTCGGTTATACACTGCATTTGGTGTACCTTCCCTTATTGTTTGGTGAATTTGAACTACCGTGTTTATCCTTAATATCCGGACACCTTAACTCATTATTAACCCTTGTCATGCTCAATAAATTAAGATACCATGTCCATGTCTAATTGTCAGCAACTCAGATTGCTTACTAAGTTGTTTATAATAATTCATATCCTTAATGACAATCAGTGCAGATCTAGATCAGTTTGCTTCCTCAGAATCCAACTGATCTGGATCCACACAGTTTGCAAAGGCAGGATATATCCGGATTCAACAGGATTACATCACAAGAACATACCTATATAATTTTGACCCCCTTAAATCCCACTTTTATATAGCAAAACTGGGGTTTACAGGGGTATACATTTTTTTCTCGTTTCTGCTCCAAACATAGATTGTGGTGAGGCGGTTCTAACGAGTACCTACAATCTATGTTTTGAGCGGAAATATGAAAAATATCAGATTTTTTATCTGAAAATTTTCATTTTTTGGTGGTGAAATTTTCAATATATTTGAATAGGCGTATTTTCGTAATGAAGGTTAAAATTGACCTACAATTTGAACACGTCTATTTAACTACAGGTTGAAGTGTCTAAAACTGCCAGAAAGGTAGCCAATAAGGTAGATTCACATCAGACGTTGCGTTCTGTGGGTCTGATATGGGTCTACACTGTTTGCACTGGCCTATCTGGCCGAAAGCATGGGATAAATACGAAAAAGCGGTGTTCTTTGAAGTTTACTGTACTTACGCCACGTTTTTGTTTCTTGTAGTATCTGATGTAGAGACAGAATATTATAGCAAAGATGTCAACTATTACCAGGAACAACAACAATGAACCAATGACCAGTAACACATCGGGAAATATGGCTGAAATAAATGTATGATCAAAATGCATTTTATTTCAGGGAAAATTATATGTCAAGCTAGCATTCTACTTAAATCTTTATTGGAGTGTTATCGGCCAACTGTCTAATATAGACGGTCCAATACATACTCGTATTTAAGGAGAATGTAAGCTTAGATATGTGTGGCTGTTATGCACAAATTATTTTCTTTTGAAATCTTTCATCAGGATTAGCTCGAAAGCGCTAAAAGTTATTTAGTTCTTCTCCTGAAAGCCTATTATCTCGTAAAATGTTTCAAAATATTTCAAAATATCATCTGAATTGTTTACTCAGCATGCTAAGCGAAAAGGTACGTGTTAATTAACAATTATACAAACATACCAAATATGCAGTCGGGCTCCATGCCATTCCATAACCCTGTAGTCTGACAGGTTCTAGTAGCCGTGCCAACTAATGCATAGTCTTTCACACAAATGTAGGTGGCTATAGAACCTGCCCAGTATCCACCCGAAAGGTCAATGTTACCATTACCGATAGCTGGCAGCACGGGACATTCTGGAATAATAGAGCAGAAAAACGTGAGCAAGGGTGCAGATATCACTCGATATTGGCACGCTTACTTGATATTGAAAATACGTCATTCCTAAAAATGTCACGCATTTGTACAGGCTCTGAATCATAGATAATAACAATGCCTATTGTGAGGCTACAAACCACTGAAAATTACTCAAGATTATTTACAGCTATATAATAAAAGGGTTACTGCACTAGTAGTAGTAAATATTGCTCAATATTAGTGCAACAGCACTATTATTGTTACTGATAGGATACAGTGCGGACACAATTTGGAATAAACACACTACTGTGCTTTCGACATCCTTCGGAAAGATTTTTTTGTTTGGCGTTTTAATGCATGGAAAAGTTGATTTATGATTGACAATAGCTTATCAGAAACCATATGTTGTTTCTATTCCTGTGTTTTGTTTTCAAATATTGTCCACAAAATTACTCTTATGGGCAAAAATCGGTCTTACTATATAATTTCTATGATAAACTTGATTTTTTTAAATTTGAATTGCTTCTTTTTACTTATATTGACGTTTCATAACAATGTTATAAAAATTTCAGATATTTTGAACAAGTGTTATGTGCCAGGTGAAAAAATAATTTCAAAATGATGTCAAAAGCAGAGAAGAAAAAAAGAATAAAAGAATAACCCAACAGGTCGGGGTAACGTTATCATCACAGAAAGTACTACAGAAAGACCATAAAATTTGAAACTGTAATGCAAATTGAACTTTTAGGTATTCAGACGACTAGCTATATACTGACAATTTAAAATCTGAACCGAATTTATGCTTGATTAAATTTATCCTGAAAACTTCAGCTAAAAAGGCAAATGCACGTGATACACACGCTCTATTTCCGGAAGTTCATCCTTTCATCCGTAAGTTTGTGACGTTGCCTCTTCAAGCTTTAGAATGAGGCATGTTTATTAACGCAAATAAGGGTATCAGTCAAAATCCTAACAGAATGGCAAACATTGTAGATCCTGATGAGAGGCTTGTAGCAAGCTGTCTCAATAGGACCTGCACTGTTTGGAAAATTTCGCCTTTGATCTACAAGGATGAAAGGGTTAATTGATCAATATATAATGGTGTAATTACATGTAAGTGTTAACTTTATGGCAAAGGAGATGATTTTGCACCATAATGACGCAGTCAGTTTCCCGGTTTTTCATGGTGACCTTCTAAGAAGTGCTACGTCATATAAAAAATAGCTGTGGCAGGGAGGTGGCCGATGTAGGTAGATTAGATATACAGCTAAACTGCAAAATGAAATATATGTCAGTACGCCCTATATTACTTATGTCTATGTGTGTGGAAGGGGGTGTTGTTGAGAGGTGATAGACAGTAGAGATATCTCAGCTTATCAAGAACATCTAGTACTTTTGGTGATTTTAACCCTTAAAACGCCAGTCACAACTGTAGCAGACGAAAACATTTCATTTACTTTTTCTCTTTTTCAGAGAAAACAAATCTTGACATTCTCTGAAAAATAAAAAAGAAAAACTTAGAATGCCGTCTGCTACAAATTTTGCATGGCGCTTTAAGGGTTAAAACCGTAATATAACTTCTTCAGAGACTGTATATACCAGGTAGTCTTTTCGCTATTTTTAAAAGGATGACAACGTTGGTGACTTCAACTTTACTTTCCTGCACACCAAACTTTTTTTTTTTTTTTTTTTTAAAGGGGCCTACCGTATTAACCCTTTGTATTTGGACAATTTAAAACCTCCCCGTTCTTGTCCTTAAATTGAAATACAGTTGACTTTCGTTATCTCGACCTCGCTTATCTCGAATAACCGCTTATCTCGAAGTGAAAATCTGGTCCCTGCCTAAACATGAAATTTTAACAACAGGTAAAAAATTTCTCCTCTTTTCCACAATATTTTTAAAATATCTCCAACTTCAAGAGTCCTATTATATATATATATATATATATATATATATATATATATATATATATATATATATATATATATGTTTGTGCGAATTATTTTTTTTCCTAAATTCTGGAAAACTGATATGTCGAGTATGGATATATTGTAGAATTTCAGCGAGTCCCTAGGAATTCAAGATAACGAGAGTCGACTGTAGTCTATTTTACTACCTCTTTATGTGTCTTGAGTAGTGCTGGATGAGTGGCAAACATTGTAGATCCTGATCAGACTCCGCGTTCTGCGGCGTCTGATCTAGGTCTTCATTGTTTGCGATGGCCTATCTGTTCTCATATTTAGGGCTATAATGGTACTCTAAAGGAAAGAATTTGCTCCCAAAGGAGACGGGAAGCTAAACACTTTTGAAAGAGTTTCCCATCCCATCCCCAACCCCGCTGAAAGTGAACCCATTCTCTATAAGTACCAACTGCAAAAGCGATATCGATAATATAGTTTCGCAGATATGAAATGGATGCTGAAAGACTTTGATGCGCAAGTTTTTAACCCATTTGTGCCTAGTGGACTCTTCTACTATAACTCACTGGACCGGTCTATTCCTAATAGCAGGGCGTGTGGTTAGTTTTTATTATAACTATATTATATAGAAATTTCTGAACTTAATGCAAAAAATGTAGACCCTGATCAGACGCGGATTCTGTGGTGTCTGAGCTGGGTCTACACTGTTTTCCAATGTTCCTTTTATGGGACGCTAGGCATAAATGAATTAAAGAGCTTGTGTAAAATCACTGTGTAAAATCATCCAAACTTTCAGTTATACTGTACTTAAATTTAAGGGGGCACAGATACATTTTAATGGCGGCAACTGTCAAAAATTGTTAAGTCCTCTTTCTGAAAAGATGTCTCTTCTAAAGGGAATAAATGTGCTTCCCTTGGGGCAATTTGTTGTCGTTTAGATTAAATCCCTATTCAGGAGGAGGTCGGTGTGAAGAAGACTAAACCAGTAAGTCACAAAAATTCATCACGAGAACACGCCTATATAATTTTGACCCCCTTAAACCCCACTTTTATATAATAAAACTGGGGTTTACAGGGGTATACATTATTTTTCTTATTTTGCTCAAAACACAGATTTTGGGTACTCGTTAGAACCGCCTCTTTGACCCACAATCTTTGAGGCGGTTCTAACGAGTACCCACAATCTATGTTTTGAGCAGAAATATGAAAAATATCAGAGTTTTTTTTTTTATCTGAAAATTTTAATTTTTTGGTTGTAAAATTTTCAGTATATTTGAATAGGTGTGTTTTCGTTATGTGTCTCTCTAGTGAGAAAATTGGAGAAAAGTTTACAAGTGTACTCAACCCCTGTAATTGAAACTCTAGGCAGTTTAATTGGTCGAATCACAAGAATTATATTCTCCATTGCATTTTTGTTCATTATTACCTATTAAGCATACAGGATCATTCCCACTCCATCTGGTATCTTCAAGACAATTTCGGGACTCCTCTCCAACAAGTCTGAATCCTTGGTTACAACTATAGTGCACAGAAGTTCCGACTGCAGTTCCTTGGGGAAAATTAGATTGCCCATTACTTGGTGGCACAGGTTCCGGACAACCTGAAAATACAGATTGATTTCAACGGGTCCAATAAAATAAAGCCATCAAGTGAATGCAATTATTCGTAACTGTAAGACAGTATGTTTTAACCAGGACCCAGTTGTTCAAAACTTACGATGTCGTTAGTTAGCGTATCGTTAAAACTCTTGATCATTAAATATGGCATATGCACTAATTTTTGCTGAAAAAATAAGTGAGTATCTTTTGCATGGTGAGTAGCTTTTGCATTTGCAAAAGCTACTCACATTTCTTTGCAGCAAAAAGACCTGTGAATTAGATATTGTACTTACTAGAACAGTTAATTATTTTTTACCACAAACGAGATCGTAAAGCTAACGATGCTTTGAACAACCGGGGCCAGGAGTTTCTGAATCCAATATGATTCGGGGCACAGCGTTTCCTACAAGATTACATGTGCGTCCAGCAAAGACTCAGATCAGCCTTTGCATCCTCCGCAGTCTTATTAGAGTCCTCGTAATCCGCTCTGTGGGTAGCCAAGGGTCCAAAGTGTCTTCAAAGTGCGGACGTGAAGACTGAATAGCCTGCCCATCCGAGTCCGAGTCTTCGCTGGGCACACATGCAGTTTTGTAAAACAATGTGCCCCGGCTCATATACGATCCTTTGAAAACTTTATGACATATGCGATCAGTGTAGACTCAAATCTGCATCTACATTTGCAGTCTGGTCAGAGTATATATTTGTCGCTAACACAAATAATCTTTAATCATTAAATATTCTATTATCAAATAGCATAAACACTGATCGAAATGTTTGATTTCGCAGACTGATCTAGGTCTACGCCACTGGCATACGGTTGATGTCTGTGTCTGTTTGGAGGGGCTTGATTAGACAGTAAACGATGAGTTTTTGAACAGAGACTGAAAACTGAAAAAGACGTAGAGAATATGCAGGTAGCCCAGACCCTTGCCGTGTACATATGATACAAATCTTGCAACTGTAGCGCAGTACAATTGTCCTGCTAAACCCGATTATACCATGCCTATGCAAGCAGTGTATGTCCAGATCAGTTGGCTTCTGAAGAAGCCAACAAATCTGGATCTGCACTGTCATTAAGTATATGAATTTCTATCAAAAACTCGGATCAAGTAATCTGATTGGCTGGATATTATAAGTGGGTGTGGCATCGTCATTTATTCAGCAGGACAAGGGTTAAGCAGAGTTTAATCAGTATGTTAACATACATTATGAAATATACAAGTCTTAGCCAAATACAATAAAACCTAAATGGCTCGAGCATCTTTGGGGCCATGAAATTTATTCGAGACATGAGAAGTTCGAGCCACTGAGGCTCAATCGTGGTGCCAGGTCAGGAAGAAAATGGTGATAATTTTGGAAAGTCTTTTTTATCTTCTATACAATAATGGTATGTTGAGTATACTCATTAGAATTGCCTCGATGAGGCGATTCTAATTACACACAACATACAATTTCACGGTAAAATAAGAAAATAATCCAACATATTTGTTTTCTTGAGCTAACGGAAAATTTTATGTAGGGAATCAAAAACAATTTCGAATCATACAAGGTATTAAACGAGCCATCGGTGGTCGAGTCATCGAGATTTTACTGTATGTAGACAGACGCATTTTCAGCTAAAAGTCTTATGATTCTTATTTGTTCTTGGTACTCATTTGAAGCGCCGCGGTGCGGCGCTTCTAATGAGCACAACAGATACATGTTTTTATATGTTTAAAAGAAGACATAGAAACTTTCAAATAAATACGCTAAATGAGGCCCTCCCAGGGGAGGGGGCATCTGTTCCTTTGTTCCCCTAAAAATCGGCATTTCCCTTGTTCCCCAAACTCAAAATCTTAATTTTCAATGTTCCCTGTTCCCCAAAATTGCATTTGTTCGCCTGTTCCCTTCAGTTTTAGACTTTTGTTCCCTTGTTTCCCTGAAATAAATGGCCTTATTCTCCTGTTTCCCAAAAACCCTGCGAGGGCCTCCTAAATATCTAATCGGAGCATATTCTGTTCGCACTGAAGCTTTTAATTGTCCTCTTTTAATTCTGTATAGCTTAACGCTTAGCACTCTTGGGGGTAAAAGTTTCAGCAGAATACATACTGAAATTTTTTTTTTTTCTTATTTTTCCAAGATAATAGGTTTTGACATGGAGACAAGTTGCATGAACTATCAAATCCTGTTTTCTGGGGAAAAATAAAAAAAAAATATCCATTTGTCTTCTGCAGAACTTGCCAGACAGCAGTAAAGGTTGAATAATTATCTTACCAACACTACAATGTGGTGCTGTTCCACTCCATTGCCCTGTATTCTCGCACTTTCTTCTGGCTAGAGTGATGTCATCAAGCGCGAAACCTACATCACATGTATATACTGCTATCTGTCCTTCCGCTGTCACATCAGGGTTTGCTACCACGCCATTCGTAGGGTCTGGTAACAAGCCACAATCTGAAGCAAATACCAGTGTTGTTATTCTCAGCCTATTTATGACAAGTGCATTCTACCTATTTCTTTAGGCAGGTTCATTTTTATTTATCATACAAGTAGAGATGCCAATAATGAATGCAAACAGTGTAAACTTTGATCAGACGCCACATTCTATGGTGGATCTATATTGTTTGCCAATGTCCCTTTTATGGGACGATATGCATAAATCCGTAACTCCTTGCCATATTTGCCTAAACAGACTCTAAAACAAATGACCCTCGAGATAAATGAACACAACCATAAAACTAAAGATATCTGGTGTCAATATTTTCTAGGCCAGCTAAGCTAGTTTCGGCAGAATAGTCCTCATCAGGCGACCCTCATATCAATTAAAAAACATACCATAATGGGTTAAATGATCACAAAGGACCAGAAAATACAAGCTACACTATAGTGAAGTATCAGTTCTATTATCTGTTGATACGTCTAAAACATACTCCCAGCTAGCATTATTTATAAATCTACAGCGGGTTGTTATCGGCCCGTCAGCTACCCTGACGGGCCGATAACGGCCCGCTATAGATTTATGTAGAAGCTAGATGAGTGGCAAACAGTTTATGTCTGAAAGAGTGATCATCTCGGTGAAGAAGAGGGAGTTGGTTACTTTACTTTACTTTGGTTTATGGAAGTGTTGCCACAAGTGATCGATTATAATCGATCATCAGTCACTTTTGCCTACTGTGACTGTTGATCGGAAAGATTTTTTCATAGTCGACAAATCGGAAAATTCTTGCTTCAGAAACATATTTTTCTTACGTTTTATTTTTATAGGCAAGTTATAAAGAAATGAAATTCAAAGCTGTTTATTTGCGTCACCTTAGATTTGTGGTCAATAAAAGTGAAAAAATAAATAAAAAGAAAAAAAAAGAAAACAATGAAAAAAAATTTTGCTTTAAATAGGTCAACCCAAAAGTGTTGATATTTTCTTATTTCTACATTAAAACATACGTTGTGGGTACTCATGAGAAGCGCCTCACGGAGGCGCTTCTCATGAGTACCCACAACATATGTTCTCTTGGAGAAATAAGAAAAATATTATTTGGATATCCCTCTTATTGATCTGGAGCAATGAGTAGGTACCTACATTAAGAGTGAATACATTTTCTACAAGTTAATTGGTAATCGATGTTTAGTCGGTTTTACAAAACCGATGATTGACTATGAAATTCTTGCCGCTTCCAAATACCAGTTTGTGGCATATGCACGGTCTTTCATGGTCTATTTGCTCTTGTTCTTTGTGTCACTGGTGGGGTATATTCTGTCTATTTTAAGAAGTCCGTCTTGTTAGAAGAACGAAAGACCTTGCGAAACGCTTACCTGCCAGGCAACTATCTACCGAGGCATCATAAAGTTCCCCACTAGCAGCACATTGGCATCTCATTGAACCTAAACCATCAGATCTACAAGTGGCCCTCCGACTGTCGCACTGGGCAGTAACGGAACAAGTATCGTTGAAGGTTCTATGTACTGAAATATTGAAGAAAAAAACTTATTACATTATATTTGATATAATATTCTCTAACATTCATACCTAGCGTCACGCAAACAGTTTATACCCAGATCAGGCGCCGTATAATGCGGTATCTGATCAGGGTCTGCACTGTTTAGAAGAACTACAGCAATTTCTATAAAAGTAGTAATGGTGTAAACAGACGTGAACAAGGTAAAATAAAAAAAGGATCCTGCAAACTGTGAGGTAAAAAAAACAACTATTTCAAGGGAGTATCAAAATCGTTTCGTCTTCCTTCTGTAAAGAGGTCTACTGCTCTAAAGAATATGGAAAGGGTTTACTCCCACTGAGTGCAAATTCTTTCCTTTGAGAGTGGACATTTTTCTATAAGGGTTTCATATAACATGCACATTAACACAAACAAGAAGTTACAAAAATCGTCTCTCTTGTAAAAATGGCCGAAAACGTACGAAGTGTATCTAGTCCCCATAAAACAGACACATCCTCTAATTTCGCTTTTACTTGTTTATATGCTTAAAAGAAAGACATGTAGCTGGCGAGTCCAGTGGTGAAAACCCCGCTGCAATATTCTAAATACTTATATAGTTATTCAGATTTTAAGGTTTTGCTCATTTACATGTTATTAATATTCATGAGGAGTCATTGCCATCATTGGTTCTTATGAAACAATTTAAAATGTTTAAAAAAAAAACTTTTATTTGAAAATATTCAGGAAATGTTTGCGGAGAAAACAGTTCTCTTCCATATTTACATGTAGGACTGTAGTGCTAATTTCGTAATGTAATTTTCAGCAAATTATTTATTCTTGGTAAGCTTTTTTCCAACATAGTGATCTGTATCTTGTAATTTGATATTTCATTACGAAAACACGCCTATTCAAATATATAGAAACTTTCACCTCCAAAAACTGAAGATTTTCAGATAAAAAGCTATGATATTTTTCATATTTCTGCTCAAAACATAGTTTGTGGGTACTCGTTAGAACCGCCTCGGCGAGGTGGTTCTAACGAGTACCCACAATCTATGTTTTTGAGCAGAAATAAGAAAAATAATGTATACCCCTGCAAACCCCAGTTTTACTATATAAAAGTGGGGTTTCAGGGGGTCAAAATTATATAAGCGTGTTTTCGTGATGTTTAACAAAATGTTTTAAAAATTTAATTAAATCAGTTTTCGTTGTTAAAAAATAATGATAGCTTGTAACATCATATCTAAATAGTCAATAGTAACAGAACTTTTCGATGTTGGTTAAAAGTAGCAGTCTGAAACAAAATTATGAGGATTAAAATTAAATTTTGATTTAAAAGTTAATTTTAAAAAGATC
Organism: Anodontia alba; assembly: GCA_964016985.1. NCBI lineage: Eukaryota > Metazoa > Mollusca > Bivalvia > Lucinida > Lucinidae > Anodontia > Anodontia alba. Next base: position 92,859,601 of record OZ024824.1, on the reverse strand, counting down.
CAATGAAATCACAGAGTAGTGTATGGGAGATAACTCTTTTACTTAACTATAAATAGTAACACAGTTACTACGACTGAACACATGTAACTTTTCCAACCAACAGGAATGTGTAAATGTCGCTTTAACATTATTGCCGTCACAACAATATCTTTAATTTGAAATAAAATATATGTCACCTTTGAATGTTATTAATTTAACTTCGATTGCGATGAAAGCTCAAGCGAACCTCACTCATTCTCGAAGGCGTCGATGTATGGCCTTATATGGAGAAGAAACCAGAGAATATGGAGAAAACCACTGACCTTGGTAGGGCGGCCACATGTCGGTACCAGTTAGCGGTGACAAGACAGAGATTATCCTGCCTAAGTGTGAGGGAGAAAAGTCCACTGCCATTTATGGGTTAAAGCAGGGCACCTTTTCAGAAGGTGTTCACCCTTTGTGAAATCAAAGCGCTGACAACAGTACTAGGTCGATTGTCTCTGAGGGTCCTGAACGGGGACAAGACTGTTTTTTATTTAACCATTAACGTCCATTTAAGCAAAAGGTAAAGACCTGACAAAATGCCAAGTTCCACGGCATCTGATCTGGGTATGCACTGTCTGCCAGTATCCTAGAACTTAGCCCAGTCCAGGTTTTACAGATATCCCTCTTTACACAGCACTCTGACGTCTCAGTGGCTATCAATAACTGTTACCTGGACTCACTGGTTAATAATAATTACGTGTACAATAATCTTAAGGAAATTTTGTTGTTCGTATGGTTTGGCGAGATAGCAAACAATCGAACCAAAAATGGCGTAAACTTTGCAAAATGTATCGATTCCCCTGGAGAGTACCCCTTTTTGCAGAAAGGAGCCAACCATTTTTTTACCAGAGTCCAAACGTAAGAAAACGTACCTTCTGACATGTGCGCCTAACGAAGACTCAAATCACCCTGCGCATCAGCGCAGTCTGATCAATCTTTGTTGCCCGCATGAAAAAATACGCATCCTTGGCTATCAAAAATGCGCCCAGCGAAGATTCTGATCAGACTGCGCGGATGCGCAGTCTGACCAGAATCTTCGCTGGCCAACATGTTCATAGGCACGTTTCCTGGTAATGCCATTCAGAATGATCAACCTTGTTACCTTGGAAACAGATCGTTAGAGAGCGCTTACAGTTACGCATACTCACTAAGGCTACACCCCGGAGGTGTCTCCCATGTGCCAAATTTCTGGCATTTAACATCAGCATGCGCGCCGACCATTTCGTAACCTGGGTTACACCAATATGTTACTGTATCGTTCCATAGCGTACGACTTGGTGGATTGAAGTCGCCGTTTTCAATGGCTGGAGGAGCACCGCAATCTGTAGTATCAATATAAATACAAGTTAGAATATGATGAAACAAAAATAAGGTTTGCATTCCATTATTATTAGCAGTGGTAGTGGTATTATTATTATTATTATTATTATTATTATTATAAATTTTACTTCTTCTTTTTCTCATCCTCCTTTTTCTATTCTTCTTCTGCTTCTTTTTCTCATCATTGTGACTACCAGTCAATATGAATTAATGAATTATTATCATTATTATCATAAATATTATTATTATTATTATTATAAGGACTATAGGTATAAATATAACCTTGTCAAGTGACCTGTGACTTCTGGTTTCAATTTCCTGTTTGACGTAATACAACTGGGAAACAGAAGCCTCAGTTCAATTGACAAGCTTTTATTTCACCTATAGTAGTAGTACTACGCTGTAGTAGCAACAGTGTATTTAACGATAATTCTGACATCATTTTCACAATATCTCTATCTTGTAAAATAATCAATACGAAATCCAAACAGCGTTCTTTTATAGTGCACAAGTTAGTATGTGTCTGTAGATATATGTTATTTTAACATATGCTATATTGTGGCTTTTTAGAATCGTGAAACCCTAAGTTTTGGGAGAAACAAGCCTCTGCAAATAGTGTAGACCCAGATCAGACGCCACAGCATGCGGCGTCTGATCAGGATCTACACTGCTTGCCACTCATGCGGCAGTTTTTACGCACATCAACTCCCACAACTGTCACATACACCCAGTGAAGATCTATATCAGCCCATGCATCCGCACATTCCGATCAGAGTTCTCACCATACACTCAACGAGTAGCTAATGGCCCATAGCTTTAAGAAAAAAAAATTTTGGCCAGTGAATACCCCAATCAAAATGCGCGGATGCACAGGCCAATATGATACACAGACAATTCCCAGTCACCACTAGGCACCTATGTCAATTGTAGGAATCACTGCGCACTGATCTCATAAACAAAATATTAAGTTTTAGGAATCTGGTACAATACCTTAGTGTTCATTCCATTTAATGAAAGGGTTTTGAGATGATGCATCCAGTAGGTTTCTTTTAATAAACGTGGCCATTCATTTTCTACTTTATCAATGGGTGTGAATGAAAAATTATCCACAGAATGACCGTTTTCATTAAAATGAACAGAAACGTTTTATAATACTTTCAGGGTAGTGCAAAATATCAAAACGGTGACTGTTCATTCTTTTTGATACCTTCTGATGTGTTTGCCCCACATACTGAGCATTGCACTATTTACATATTATTAAATAAATAACATTTTCAGATGTGCAGTTAAAGTCCTGTTTATGCAAAAAAGTTTCACTGGTACTAGTACTATTGAAATTATCTGATAAAGAAACATTGGCAAACAATGATGACCCAGATAAGACGAAGACCTAGATAAGACGCCGAAGAATGCAGCGTCTGATGTGGGTCCTCACAGTTTGCATTGATTACAAAAAGTTCTATACACCATGGTAATAATTATAACTAACCAGACACCCTTTCTATTGTAAAAAAAGACTTATCCAAAGAGCTGATATAGCAAAGTCCACTATGCATAAACCGGTTAACGCTTTCGGCGCAAAATTTCAGGCGACATTTGTCGTCTGCTTTTTTATTTTAACAAACTATTGTTTGGAAAGACGTTTATATGTAAAAGTTGAAAGACTGAATGTCAAACAGCGAAGATCCAGATGAGACGGCTCATTGAGCCGTCTCATCTGGATCTATGCTGTTTGCAAAAGCCTATTATTGTCGCCTGTGGCAGTGAAAGAGTTAATGCAAATCACTGAAAAGCGTAACCTGGGACGCAAACTGGAGGGGTGTCCCATGAACCGTTCTCTAGACAATCAACCGATGCAGGTCCAAGCAAGCCATAACCCTCTGTACAGGAAAAGATGGCTATAGCCCCATATAGTGTTCCCGTCGGAGTCGTAATCGCACCATTTAGTAGGTAGTCCGGTTCACCACAGTCTTAAAATAAAAAAAAAAAGTATTTTACCCATAACGCGTAGCATGCTGGATACAAATTTGAGTAGACGATATTTTGAAATATTTTTAATATTTTTCCAAGAAAATAGGCTTTGACATGTTATGCATAATTGCCTCCCTAAATTGAAATCGAAATGTCAAAGCCTCTGTTCTATAAAAAAGAGAAAAAATAATCATCATTAGTACTTGTGGGGGCGAGGGGGTGGGGGGGGGGGGGGGGCGGAGACGGGAGACAATTTGCATGAAACGTCAAAGCCTAACATAATATTTAAAAACTAATTCATCAGTTGTACTTGGGAGACAATTTGCATGAAACGACAAAGCCTATTTTCGTGAAAAAGGAAGAAAAATGTCATCAATTTGTGTTCTGCTGAATTAGCCCGGACAGTTATAATGGTTAAATCGCTATGCAAATGAGTAGCAGACGACATTAATATTGGTATTTTTCAGAGAAAAAAAGACTTGAGATTTCATGTGAATCATCTGCCAGCAGACGATTCGCATGAAATCGCAATCCTTATTTTTCTGAAAAATAAAACAAAAATATATATTACCGTCTGCTGTAAATGTATGGATTAACATTGAATCATAACGTTTTGCATGTTTGTTAAAATTTTCAGCAGACGACATTTTGAAATATTTTTCTTAATTTTTTTCAAGAAAATAGGACCTGACACTTCAATCAAATTGTCTCCTTAGGCATGAAGCTTTAGATCCTATTTTCTACAAGTAAAAAAAAAAGAAAAAAACGCTTGTATTTCGAAAATCCGTGTTTCACACACACACACACATACACACATACACACACACACACACACACACACACAGAGTTTGGATCTATCTTAGATAGTAAGCGTGCAATAGTTCCATTAAACATACACATTTTCTTCAAAAATGCATCCTTTTAATACTTTTGTGTCAAAAGTGTTTTTTTTATATATATATTCGAGCAAAGGTTTGATTTTTATACTTCATATCTTCAGGTGATTGGACTACAATGCAATTCAACACCCTTATACTGCACAATCTTACAAACCAGTCGTCGCTTGCCTTTTTGAAACAAAATAAGAAAAAGCATCGCGAAATAATTTTCTGCAGATCGACCGAAGAACCGACAGACCGACATAAAACAGATAAACAGAAAGAAAGACAGACAGTCAGACGAACAGGTAAGACAGACAGGCAGGCAGGCAGACAGGCAGATAGATAGATAGATAGATAGATACAATTGTAGATAGATAGATAGATAGATAGATAGATAGATAGATAGATAGATAGATAGATAGATAGATAATACAATTGTAGGAAAATCTACATACAATCCGTTCAATAAACAAACCTTTCAATCCACACTCAGGGACAGAGTCGCTCCATGTTCCATCTTGCTGACACACACGACTCTGTGCACCCTTTATATCATATCCTTCAGCGCATGTATAGTTAGCCATGCCACTATAGTTGGTATGGTCTACAGTTACTATACCATTAGAAGGATTCGCTAATGCGCTGCATACTGAAAAAAGAAATAAATGCCATATTTATCCTAACCCTTAAAGCGCCAGTCACAACTATTGTCGTCTGCTTTGTCATCTGCTTGTGATTTTAAAAGTCATTTTTGCAAACAGTTTGAACCCAGATCAGACTGCTCCTTTAGGAGCAGTCTGATCAGGGTCCACACTGTTTGCCTGTATGCAAAAATAGGTTTGAAAAGTCTGCAAGAATATTCAGCAGACGATTTTTCAGATGCAGTTTTTCTTGGCGCTTTAAGGATTAAATATTCATACGCTTTAACTCTTTAACCCTAGTCCTGCTGACACCAGATATACCTTGCCTTTGCAAACAATGTAGATCCTGATCAACTGGCTTCTGAAGAAGCCAACTGATCTGGATCTGCACTGTTTGTCATTAAGTATTTGAATTTGTATGAACAACTTGGATCAAGTAACCTGACTGACTATAAATTAGAAGTGTGTGTGGCATCTTAATTTATTCAGCATAACAAGGGTTAACATAACTATTAATTTTACCACCTGTTGATATGTCTTAAAATGCTGGATGACTTCAAACAGAGTGGAACATGGCGACGGACTTGTCTGTACAACTTTGGTCAGAAGTAAACCTATCGTTCCAGTTACACCTTAACTCCTCAACATACGTCTCCATATTACGCCATGTTGATGTCTATAAGACTCCTCGATGAGTGTCAAACAGAGTAGACCTGAACCGACGCCGCGTTCTGCGGATTCGGATCTGGGTCCGTTTTCTCAGATCTATCTGGGCATCATTTCTTTTGCGGTCATTGTAGTTCCATTACAAAAATATGCCTATTCAAATATACTGAAAATTTTACCACCAAAAAGATGAAACTTTACAGATAAAATATGATAATTTTCATATTTGTGCTCAAAACATAGATTGTGGGTACTGGTTCGAACCGCCTCGACGAGGCGGTTCTAACGAGTACCCACAATCTATGCTTTTGAGCACAAATAGGAAAAATAATGTATACCCCTGTAAACCCCAGTTTTACCACATAAAAGTGGGGTTTAAGGGTTCAAAATTATATAGGTATGTTTTCGTGATGTGATTTATAATAATAATAATAATAATAATAGTAATAATAATATCTTTATTTTTCGAGGATGAAATATTTAGCAAACGTTGTGCTAATCTAACATCAGTTAGGTTAAAGCTTAAGCTTTTAACTTCGGAACCTCTCTATTTGGAACGCACAAAGTTACATTCCGACCCTTTCTAGTAGGCAGTTGAATGACCAAAATGCTTCCTAAATTATTTCTGCGGTTTTGAAAAAGACATGCTTCATTTATTAAAAATTGAGATATATTCCCCTTTTTATTACTTTATGAGGGCAATGAAGAACTGGCGAGAAATGTGGAGTTGGTGTGGGGCGCTCGTAAGAATTATATGTATGAGGAAGTTAATGATTAATACGCCATTTGGAATACCTACCCAGCTAGCATTCTACGTAAATCTACATCGGGCCGTCATCGGCCCGTCAGCTACCCTGACGGCCCGATGACGGCCCGATATAGATTTACGTAGAATGCTGACTGGGTACATACCTTGGATAGCACATATTGGCGCATTGCCAGCCCACAGACCATCAGCTCCACAAAGTCGTGTCGCATCTCCTTGCACATTAAAGCCCACGTTACAGGTATAGGTCGCCGTCTTACCATAAGTCGTACCAGCTGTAGTATCTACAGCGCCATTCGCGGGACTGTTCAAACCACCACAGTCTAAAAGGAGAAAGTTTGAATTCATCATCCTAGCATACAAATAAAATCGCGACAATATCGTGTCTATGTGATGACGTCGAAACTTTGCGTATTTTCTGGGAATACACTGTACGAGTGTCATAACAAGAGCAAACGAGCCATCTGACATGTGCGTCCGACAAAGGCTCAGTCTGTCTATCTGCTACATTGAAGGTTTAAACAAACTTCAACAAAGAATTCCGGCCTAGGGTCATTACTGATACAAGCACTTCAGAAAAAAGCGTAGAGGGAGAAATATGAAATACCACTGGGCTGAGTGAGATTCGAACCCACGCCGGCTACGACGGCAGCGTCTAGCCCTTCAGAGTCAGGAGACATAACCACTGCACCACTATGCTTGTTTAAAAACAAGTTTCATGGAACAGTATTATGCTTGATTTCTCTGAATGACCCGTCGGATGGGGTATATGATTTTGGCGCTAGAGCACTCATTATATACAAAGATCAAGGATACTTGAAGCTTGGAAATATTATCGGAAATGATCCTGGGCCGGAATTCTTTGTTGTAGTTTGTTTTAATCTTTAATTATGATAATATTTCCAAGCTTCAGTATTCTGTGGATCAAGAGAGTTCCTTGTATATAACTAGTGCGCTAACTAATCTTGTTGGAAACGAAGTATTATACATATATATATATATATATATATATATATATATATATATATATATATATATATATATATATATATATATATATATTCATATAGGCTTGCAAGAAGTAATGAAACGCAGACTCATACTGCTAAATAAAACAAATGAGAAGATTTCAGCTTTGTCAAACCAGTACAACTATTTTGTAACCACGGGAGTGTGTGTGTGTGTGTGGGGGGGGGGGGGGGGGGGGGTGTGTGTGTGTGGGGGGGGGGGAACAGTTTCATCATTCTATGTTCTGGTTAAGGTTGATTTGGTTAGCTTCTTGTCTTGGTTACATGGCTCTTTTCCTTTTTGTATCTATTTTTGTTTCGTTTTCTATAAAATACTCCCCATAATAAGAAAAAGAGAAAAATATATTTCTTGATATACAGTTTGCATATTCTAATATATCTAATAAGTAAGAAAATAAATGACTAATGAGAGAAAGTGAGAAAAAGACGATAAAGCTCTTTAATGTCATGGGTGGGATGCTGTTCGGAGGACAATTTTGCTAATCGGGAGAATAGATTTTGGTGTGGAAATAACTGAAAATATATCGTATTGCAATTCAACACCCACCCCCATTCCCCCTTGACTGGAGCTGTAATGTATGATATCTGACATTCACAGTCGACTCTCGTAATCTCGAAGTCCAAGGGACTGAAATACTTTTCTCTGAAATACTTCGAGATATCTGGACATCGACATATCAGATTTGCAGAATTGAGGGAAAAAATAGAACCACATTTCACAAATGAATATATAATTTGACTCCTGAAATTAGAGGCATACTGAAAATACTGTGGAAAATGAGGAGAAATTGCTTCTCCTCTTTTCCACAGTATTTTGTTACCTGTTGTTAGATTTACATATTAAAACAGGGACCAAATTTTCTTTTCGAGATAAAAGGTTATTCGAGACAAGCGAAGTCGAGATAACGAGAGTCGTTTGTAATCAAATGAAATGAAAGTAAGGTTTAAGCTAGTGTAACAGTCCTCCCCGACCCACTACACATCTGAATGACGGGGAGAATAAACAGGCATCCAGCTGGATGTTCAACGTACACACACACACACGCACGCACGCGCACACACACACATACACACACACACACACACACACACACACAAAGGAAGAAAGAAACAGTTTAACCACAGATAGCCACTTTTTGGCCAATGCTATCACTCTGTCAATGAGGTAAAATGTCATAAAACATGTATATCTACGATCTATCTGTAAAACTAGTGCAAATATTTTAGTTTTCTGTTTTACCAGATCCAAATTAAGCGACTTCAAGGGGACATAATTCATTAAAAAGTATCCCCTTCTGAAAAGGGGTCTACTCTACTAAATTCTGTGCAAACAACTATAAGCGCTGTCTCACTACCTTTTGCTGCACCCTCGAAATGAAACAATCTGATCCACATTTCGTACTTATCAGCAAAGGAAAAAAACCCAAATAAATACAACTAAAAAGCCACAAAAAGAACAGCTGGCGAGTAGAGTTGGCAACCCTTTCCCAAAAATATAAGTAACATAACAGTTAGAAGAAGAACTTTTGAAAGTGGCTTGGGAGGCGATGGCTTAAGCTTTACGGGATCCAAACCCTTGCCCTTCATATGGTCCACTAACTCAACCATAAATCATTATGGACTACAAATAATTTAAAGATACAACCTTTAATGAAGCAACGATGAGAATTTAACTAAAACGTGTTGAGACATTTTGAAATCCCTGAGACGCCAAGCAAACTCAATGGAATACTGGAGCTAAAACAAACACGCACGCAGGCTCGCACGCACGCTCGCACGCACGCACGCAGGCACACACACACACACACACACACACACACACCAGTTAAATCCCGGTTATCAGTCTAAACAAGTCCCTGATTTCTGACCTATTACCTTTGACATCACAGACCGGCGTTGATCCTCCCCAGTTTCCATCCGTCTGGCAGTCCCTTGTCTCATCTCCATTCAATGTGAAGCCTGCGTCACAACTAAAAGTGGCTGTCTCTAGATATGTGGTAGCACCATTGGAATAAGAAACGCTACCATTGGCTGGAGCAGATATCTCGCCGCAGTCTAAATAAATAAAGCTATACAAATCATCACGATACCGAATTTATCCTAAGTGTTTGGCGAGATAGGCGTGACCAAACAGTGTAGACCTAGATCAGACGCCGGAGAATACGGTAAAAGATACTCACATTTTTCAGCAAAAATATTAGTGTACGTACATGTACGTATATGCCATATTTAACGTTTAAAATTTTAACGATACGTTAACTAACGACAGAGTTAGTTTTGAAGAATTTAGCTCTGGGCTGTATACGCCCTCTAGTAAGTACTTCAGCGGAACTCTGTTTCATAGATCAGATGGGGCTCAATTACCACAAGGCAATTCCCACCCAGAAAACAGAAAACAATACAACAATAAAAACGTGAAACGATAATACCCACCCACTGTCATATACAGCATCACGAAAACATGCCTATATAATTTTGACCCTCTTAAACCCCACTTTTATACAGTAAAACTGGGGTTTACAGGGGTGTACATTATTTTTCTTATTTCTGCTCAAAACATAGATTGTGGGTACTCGTTAGAACCGCCTCATCGAGGCGGTTCTAACGAGTACCTACAATCTATGTTTTGAGCAGAAATATGAAAAATATCTGAAATTTTTATCTGAAAATTTTCATTTTTTGGTGGTGAAATTTTCAGTATATTTGAACAGGCGTGTTTTCATAATGGGGCAGATTATAACACTGTAGAAAGGTGACGAAATTCGACCATTAGCTTTCCCAAAGCAGATCCTTACAATTTCAATTTGCAGATAGCAAGTTTGCTGAAAATCCATTGATATTTACTGATGTTATCGTCCGGAAACAAAAATTCGGACGTGTCGCGGGCAGATAACTCTGCCAAAATTGACGAAATTTGCATCACAATATCAATGTAAAAGCCAAGTTTCGTAAAAATCCATTTATTTTTTACTCAAGTTATAATCCAGAGAAAGAAAAATATGAGCGTGTCGCGGGCAGATAACTATGTCAAAATTTGACGAAATTTACCTATTAATAATCTCAAACCAGATCTCCACTTTTACAATGCATGTGCCAAGTTTGTAAGCGCACAATATTTTTACACATATATTTTTGCACAGTTTGTTTCACAATTAAATCTCAACGTTTCGGCTGATTAAAGCCTTTTTCAAGAGAGTTAAGTTCTTATCAATACTGTCAACCATTTTGAATACAGACGTTATGTCCAACGTTGTCACGACGTCATAACATCTGATTACTCTCGCCAAGACGTTCTACTACCATTTGGCACCAAAACTGGAGTAAAAGTGTTATTTAGACTTTTTCAACAATCAGACCACTAATGTGATGCAGTTCACAATGAAATAAACCAGTCCTTAGTAAATAGGAAAAAAAATGAATAAAACAAAATGAAACAAAAAGTGAAGAACCATAGCTGTGAAATTAAAATAATAAAAGCTGCCTACACATCAGCTTAAACATTCAGTGTAGTAATACACAATCTACTCCTTATACCATAGCCAGCCTGTTATAACACGGTTCATCTCTTTTTCAGAGATGACCCCCCCCCCACACCCCACCCCCACCCCACCCCCAAAGCCCAACCGTACCCCACCCCCGGGAGAAAAAAAAAAGAAAAGGGGAAACTTATAGAGTTTTTTGGTGACCCTTAACACTATGTTATAAAGAAGCTATGGTATAATAAAATAGCACCACAATGATATTGATAGTAACCAATACTAAAATTAAGGCTGATGATAATGATTTAAAACAACAATAAAAATGTAATTAAAAATAAATGAAATAAAATAACATAACAAACAAACCAAAATGAATAAATAGATATATAATAAAAATATAATATGAAAAAGGTATATTCATGATAATAATAAAAGAACTAACAAATTCGTATATTATCTACCGCCTATATAGTTGCAGAAACATAGGTCATTGATAACTCTAACCACCAAAAATATATAAATAAATAAATAAATAAATAAATAAATAAATAAATAATAAAAGTAAATAAGAAATAAATAAAAATAACCAGCAGTTTATTTTTTTATTTCTGCAAATATATAAGATATTTCTGCAAAAAATATAGGAGGTGGTAAATGCTCCCAAATTTCACATTTCATTCCAGTCTTTTTCGACCTAAAGTTTTCTTTTTACGCACTTGTTTCTTAAACTATTTAACTGAATGGCAAACAGTATAGACCCAGATAAGACTGCTCCTGAAGGAGCAGTCTGATATGGGTCTACACTGTTTGTATATGCCTTTCACCATAAGAAGAAAGGAAACATATGGGACTAATAAAGGCGGGTTGTACTAGAGGAATGGACTTTTTTCGAGCGGAATTTACTGTATCGTAATAGCACTACTGTCTCTTCAGGATCACTGTGATAGAAGTTTTTGGTTTGGGTTTTTATTTTAAACCAAAGAAATTTTTACGGCCGATCATATCTTGGTAGACCTAAACAAATACCTATGTAAACAGTGTGTAGATCCCGAGACAGCTCGTAACGATCTGTTTAAACAAGATATACATTATTTGCTATTTTGTGCTTGATTATTTAATGATATACCTGTTTAAAAATAGTGTATGTGTCCAAGTTAAAAATAGAAGAGTTCATTACAGAAACTCAGGGATAAAAGGATTAACTCTTTCCCCGCTAGTGGCGACTTTTGTCGTCTACTGATAACCTTTGCAAACAGTTTGGACCCAGATCAGGCCCGACAAAATGTCCGGCCTGATCTGGATCCAAGCTGTTTGACACTCTGATGGTTTTCCTGAAAGATATTTTTCTGAAAAAAAAAAGCAACTGCACTGACAACAAATAAACACGCAAAATTATTCAGCATGCAGAGAGTTTAACATTAAAATGCAGGTTCTGCAAGATCACTACAGCCTTTACCACTCACTGGCTTAATTCAGCAAACAACAAATTGATTTTGTTTCTTATTTTCTAAGAAAACAGTTTTTGACATTTCAGTAAAATAAAAAAAAAAATCAATATGTCGTCTGCTGGAAATTTTACCCGGACTGCTAAGCGACAATGTGGTCTTTGACTAAAACGAACAATTACCTAATTTGACACAGTTAGGAGGGTTGCCACTCCAGGTACTGTCAGCTTGACATGTTCTGGTCGCCATTCCATTGAGCTCATAGCCCGGCTCGCACGTATATGTAGCTGTCTCTAAGTACGTTGTGACGGGAGCAGACACAGCACCGTTAAGTGGACCAGGTGGGGGTCCACAGTCTGGAATAAGTGTCAGTACATAACGTTAACGATGAGTCGGAGGTTAACATACTAAAATCGTATTTCAGAAAATCATTAAGTCGATATACACAAAGACAGTATTAGGAATGTTTAGACAGACAGACATAACCCCAAAATAAATCATTACGGAAACATGCCTATTCAAATATACTGAAAATTTTACCATCAAAAAATGAAAATTTTTAGATAAAAACTTCTGATATTTTTCATATTTCTGCTCAAAACATAGATTGTGGGTACTCGTTAGAACCGCCTCGTCGAGGCGGTTCTAACGAGTACCCACAATCTGTGTTTTTGAGCAGAAATAAGAAAAATAATGTGTACCCCTGCAAACCCCAGTTTTACTATATAAAAATGGGGTTTAAGGGGGTCAAAATTATATGGGCATGTTTTCGTGATGGAGGTGAAATCAGGCCCAATATTTTTTTTGCCATGCTCAACTCGGCAGAGCATGACATTTTTCTGCTTATAACTATCAAATTATTAACATTGTGCAATTCTTACTTGCTTAACATAGCTAACAATGAAAATTTCTCTGCTAATAAACAGGAAAAAGCCAACTACTGTTGACATTTTCATATTTATGATGGCGGCCATGTTGAAAATGTATTTGGCTCTTCTTCTCCTGAACCGAAAAGCCAATTGATTCCAAACTTGATAAAAAGTATCGGGGCAACTTTTAGATAAAAATAATTAAAATCGTGCCTGTTGGAAATCCAAAATGGCCGCCATCTTGAAAATCAATTTTGCGTTTGTTCTCCTGAGCCGAAGGATAATTGACCCGAAACTTGAGAGGAAGTATTAGGGTGACTTTTAGATAAAAAGAAGCAAAAATCGTTTCGATCGGAACTCCAAGATGGCCGCCATGACCGCCATCTTGAAACATATTTTGCAGTTCTTCTGAACCAAAAGACCAAGTGACTCGAATTTGGTAGAAAGTATCGGGGGAATTTGCAGATAAAATAGCTCAAATCATTCCGATCGGAAATTCAAGATGACTGCATGGTCCATTTTGAGCTATTTCTCCTGAACCGAAAAAGGGCCAGTTGACTAGAATCTTGGCAGGAAGTAACGCGGCAACGTAGATACAAAATAGCTAAAATGGCTCCGATCAGGAATCCAAGATGGCTTCCGTAGCCGCCATATTGAAAATCTATTTTCTTCTCCTGAACCGAAAGGCCAATTGACTCGGATCTTGTTTGGAAGTATCGGGGCAAATTGTAGATAAAAATAGCTTCAAATCATTTCTATCGGAAATAAAATATGGCGGTCATTTTGAAAAGCTATTTTGAGCTTCTTCTCCTGAACTAAAAGGTCAATTGTCTCGAAACTTGGTAGAAAGTATAGGTGTGACTTGTAGATCAAAAACAGTTAAAATCATATCGATTGAAAATCAAAGATGGCCGCCATGGCAGCTGAAATAGTTTCAATTGGAAATCCAAAATGGCCGCCAAGGTTGCTATCTTGTATTTCAAACCTCTTCTCTTGAACAGAAAGGCCAAGTGGCTCGAAACTTCGTTGGAGATATCAAGTTGGCTTGTTCAAATTACAGCCCTGAGGTAAAAAAATGGCCCCATCAATGGGTAACTTGTCTGGTACGCAGATGAGCAATACAGGGCCATCTTAATCGGCATAGTGGCTCAGTGGTAGAGCATCCGTTTTGTGACCGGGTGGTTGCGGGTTCGATCCCCGGCCGGGTCATACCAAAGACTTTAAAAATGGTACTAGCTGCTCTTTCTCTTACTATAATTTGTAACTTTTATAAATTCTGACAAATCCATCCATATAGTTCTAATTATTTCTAAAACGTTCAATGATAAAGCATAGACATCACAGAGCTATGTGCTTTTAAGTTGTTTTAGGGTGTCAAGCCTGAGAAACTCGTTTAAAAATGCCAGCAAACGTTATGGCGTCATAATACCTTTCCAACCTTAGTTTCAATACCAAGCAATCAACTTGATTGTACAAAGTCACAATTGATTGTACAAAGTCACAAGTTTAATATATGGATTGCTATATGTTTCTTTTATAAATATGGCTAAAATTTCTTGATTAAATGTTACTGGTATGGAGCTTTGCTTCTATGGCAAAACATATGGATATGGGTATATCAGTAATATGGTTGCGATGGCAACAATCACGTTATTTGTTAAACAAAATGTCTCCAAATTTAGCAGATTTGATATGCTATCATTACCCCTGACAACCTACGTCAACAACTTGATTATATATACATATCTGTGACTGTAACATTTTTTTCGGATTTATGACAAAATCACGAAGAGTGCATCATGCAGCAAAAAATCACCGAATGCACCAAACATGCCGTTTTTAGTACTGCCTTTAACCAAAAACGCAAATTTCCTTCGTATTCTTGTTATTGTACATACTTCAACACATTATGCGTAAATTATTAATGCTTTTTGTCAACCTTGATAGTCGAAGTGTCCGACTACCGGTTGCGCTTCAGAAGCCCGATTTTTCGACAGACAGTCCATTTGACAATGAATTTGGTGCAATATTCTGATTTTCATAAAATCCTAGATAATTCAGCAAGATTCCACTAGTTACTGGCGAAAATAGGTGTCTTCATCGTCTTTATGATGTAGGTTGTTAGGGATGATTACGCATTGCTCAAAAACAAAACGTATTTGAAGACGATGAACAAGTTACGATTTTGAACAGTTTATAATACATGTATTTATTGTTAATACACTGCAGAATGTTGAAAGGTCATTTTTGTAAGGCAGGAGCCCATTTTAAAAATGATCTAAACCAACCCTAAATGCACATAAGCCACACATATACCACACACACTGCTTAGTATATATAAATAAGGATTAGATGTCCAAGCTTTTTTTCTTGCTGTTTTTACATTACAAAAACACGCCTATTCAAATATACAGAAAATTTCACCTCCAAAAACTGAAAATTTTCAGGTAAAAAACTCTGATATTTTTCATATATCTGCTTAAAACATAGATTGTGGGTACTCGTTAGAACCGCCTCGCCGAGGCGGTTCTAACGAGTACCCACAATCTATGTTTTGAGCAGAAATAAGAAAAATAATGTATACTCCTGTAAACCCCAGTTTTACTATATAAAAGTGGGGTTTAAGGGGTTAACTATTATATAGGCGTGTTTTCGTGATGTCCTATCAGCGTCACTAAGTGAACAGCCTGAAAGGACACCCAACGCATGACAGGCAAATAAAGTTAGCAGCAGTTTCTGTTTTCTTGGCATGATTTTGTTACTTGAAGAAAATTGAAAGAAGTTCAGGGAAGATTTTCAAAATAAATAGATAAATAAGTTTTGCCTCCCTTTTGAAAGGAGGTCTACCATGACTACTCTTAAAGGGAGGAATTGTTTCCCAACTAGACATGTCGTGAGTATACTGTAGTGTCTATGCAGATGACAGTCAACTGTATTTGTCGTTTAAACCTACAAGCAAAATTACTCGAAAAGAAGCTATTCGCCGTGTTGAAAACTGTTTAGATGAAATTGTAGCCTGGATGCATAGAAACATGTTAAAACTGAATGCAGATAAAACTGAACTCATACTATTCTTCTCACAAAATAATGAAAAACACGTTGAAACAATAACGATTAAGATTGGAAAAACAAAGATAAAACAATCGGAATGTGTCAGAAATCTAGGTGCTTTTTTGGACTCCAAAATGAATATGGAGAAACACATTAATACAGTGTGTAGGTCTGGATATATGCAGCTTCGTCAAATTGGACATATAAGGAAATATCTTACGACAGACGCAACTAAGTCGTTGGTGAATTCATTGGTTACGTCACGTCTCGATTACTGCAATGCTCTACTGAGTGGAGTACCTAAAACCATCTTGGGCAGGCTTCAGACCCTTCAAAATACAGCAGCTCGTATAATAACACGGACATCACGGTATGAACACATAACTCCAGTGTTAAAAGAGTTACACTGGATACCTGTTAACCACAGAGTGGAATTCAAGGTCCTAATGCTAACGTATAAGGCATTAAATGATCAGTCGCCAAGTTACATTAGACATTACAAATTTATCATCCGGCGAGAAGTCTGAGGTCACAGAACACCACACAGTTAGTTGTACCAAAAACAAGTACAGTAAGATACGGTGGAAGAAGCTTTTCTTCTGTCGCACCCAAGCTATGGAATGCTTTGCCAACTTCTGTCAGAAACTCTGAAACTGTATACACTTTCAAAAAGAGATTAAAAACTCACATGTTCAGACAGATCTTTGGATAAATAGTGCTGACAATTTATCCTGAAATGACTGTCAGAACAGTGGTTAATTGTTTCCCATGATAGTTTAATTATTTTCCACAATACAGTGTCAAATGTGTTATAAGAGACTATATTAAGTACTTAAATATATGCATATATACATTTTATCAGGAAACTGCAAAACTGAGAGATGATATATGGTTTTAGGATCATAAATGACTTTTTTAAGTTTCCAATCGGTTTTAACTCACTTGAACATTGTATATTTTAGCTGTGCAAAGCACTTTTGAACGTGGATATAACATGAAGAGAGTGCTATATAAATGTGGTATAATAAATAAATAAATAAAAAGTTTGGCTCTGGATATGCATAAGTACTTTGTTTTAAAGAAAGTTTTGCATTCCCTGTGGCTTTCTCAAGAAAATCCAGTCAAATATTAATTTTTAAAGCATCATTAAAACTGGTAGTTATTTCGTGTTTTCCGAGAAAATATTGTTTGATATTTAATGTAAATCGTCTGCCTGGCAGACGATTTACATGAAATGTCAAGCCTTATTTTCTCGGAAATATAATTTAGATGTTCCCTGCTGCTGTTTGGTGTGATTATGACAGCTTTAACTTTCGTGTTCAAAACTCTAACGCTCGTTAGATCAAAACCTACCATTTATTTGGCATATTGGATCCAAATTGCTCCAACTGCCATCAGCCTGACAAGTGCTTGAGCCACTGCCCATCATCGTGTAACCCGTATTACAAGTAAATGTTGCTACTGAAAGATATGTGGTTCCTCCAGAGGAATCCGCAGTTGAACCAGCGGTGTTGCCCAATACGCCGCAATCTGTAAAAAAATATCCGCATCATGAGGGCGCCTCATCATTACGAAAACACGCCTATTCAAATATATAGAAAATTTTATCTACAAAAACAGAAAATTTTCAGATAAAAAACTCAGATATTTTTCATATTTCTGCACAAAACATAGATTGTGGGTACTCGTTAGAACCGCCTCGGCGAGGCGGTTCTAACGAGTACCCACAATCTATGTTTTTGAGCATAAATAAGAAAAATAATGTATACCCCTGTAAACCCCAGTTTTACTATATAAAAGTGGGGTTTAAGGGGGTCAAAATTATATAGGTATGTTTTCGTGATGTGGAAGGTTAGCAATTACATGTATTTGTGTATGCGCTGAATATCGTAGCCTCAATAAATAGAGTTTTTACTTACTTACTTATTCACTTACTTACTTGCTTACTTGCCAACTGAATTAATAAAAACTCTTTTCCATGTCCTCATCACGTGAACTTCCTCATAAAACCGACCATCAAATGATTTCACCTTTTTTTTATTATATAAAGTGGCGAAATGTGGGGTTAGCCTGAAATCTGAATAAGCATAGCATGTTTTTTTTATGGTTGCGTTTCAATGGTTGTGTTTTCCGCCAAGTTAGAATAATTCTAATTGCAGTCGCGTTGCTAGGTAAAGATTCTATACAACCATTGTCGCATTATAAGGATATGGAAAACATTTGTTGCCATAATGTATCTGCTGGAGACATAGGAACAACAACTCTGGTGGAGGGCCACCCAAAGAACATTCCTGCATTATTACAATATCCGTATTCGATCTAATAACCGCACAAACCCTATAAGCACAGAGTTAAGTAATTTCTTAGTATTCAAATCACAGCCGATGTACTTTTGTCTATTTCTTATATTCGCAGATCGAGACATTTTAAATGAGTACCTACAATATCTGCTTCATAAAGAAAATCAGAAGAAAACAAAATCGCGTAAGCTTCATTTTATTAATACGTCCTTATAAAGACCATCACGAAAACATGCCTATATAATTTTGACCCCCTTAAACCCCACTTTTATATAGTAAAACTGGGGTTTACTAGGCTATACATTATTTATCTTATTTCTGCTCAAAAACATAGATTGTGGATACTCGTTAGAACCGCCTCGGAGAGGCGGTTCTAACGTGTACCCACAATCTATGTTTTGAGCAGGAATATGAAAAAGAACAGATTTTTTTATCTGAAAATTTTCATTTTTGGTGGTGAAATGTTCAATATACTTGAATAGGCATGTTTTCGTAATGCCTCCGCTGATCATCTGGATATTACAAGTTTTTCTACAAGTTTTCCCAGTACGAGCGTAATTTAAAAGAAAAAGAAACACACACATACGCACACACACATAGTGTGGTAATTAAGTCCAATACGGTGATCCATTTAGTGCTTTTGGAGGAGATATTATTTAAATGTTTCCCTACTTTAAACTAACCATTGTCATGGCAACTTATTGAAGCTGCGGATAAACACATGAAAATAGTACATGATCACAAAAAAAAACAAAAAAAAACACATTTGTTATTATACAGACAGTCAACTCTCATTACCTAAAAGTCCAGAGGACACGAATATTTGTTAGAGATAGCAGTAATCTGAGAAAAAGGGAAAAAAACTTTAGGAATATATAACAAACTAAACGTGTATTGCTTTTTATTTAGTTTGACTTAAATATTACTTTCAGTTATCTGTGTTTGTGATAATCAGAGTACACTCTAATTCGGAAGGACACAAGTCTAACCTTTGATCGCACAGGTTGGTTCAGTATCCGCCCACAGACCAGTAGCTTCGCAAAGACGAGTGGCAACACCTTGTATTTCGTATCCCATGTCACAGGTATAGGTCGCCGTTTCACCGTAAGTCGTACCACCTGCAGTATCCACAGCACCATTCGCGGGATCATTCAAATTACCACAATCTGAAAGCAGAAAACTCTTATAACACTTTCACCCCTGAGTTTCTGTAATGGACTCTTCCATCCCTAAATTTGGTTGCATCCATTGTTGCTAATAGGAGTTTCAGTCCAAACCTGGGTAAGATAAGAGTTTCTATCCTAGGTTTAAATCCAGGAGTTCCGTATCTGGTGTGCAAGAACAGAATGACAAACAGTGTAAGTTCTGGTGAGACAACTCGTTATGAGCCGTCTCATCTGGATCTGCGTTGTTTGCCAATATATCTGTATTGGTCTACAGAGATGGAAGGATTAAGGGTCTCAACACACTTGGTAGGTCTTCTACCATTGTGTACAAGGCAGACAATAAATGTGACTCTGATTATTTTTCATTGCATAAACATCTTCTAAATGTGTCTACTCTAAAAGGAAAGAATTTGCTCCCTTTAGGAGCAAATTCTTTCCTTTTAGAGCAGACCCTTTTATCAGAAGGGGACAACATTTGTCACAGAGTTGCCTCTCCTGAATTGTTAGAATGCACAGCCTGATATGAAATTCTCCTGCTTTATATTATGCACGACCCTTTGTTCGATGGTTGACTGTCGTTGCGCCCAAATAGTCTTTGTGTTTAGAGAACGTAAACATCATTAATATCTTATACGCTTTACAGGTCGCCTCAAACGTAGTAAGCACATTACTTCAAAAGGTCGTCTGCTTCAGTTGCGATTATCGCTTAAAGAGTACAGATTAATGAAGGACTGGGTTTGTGTCACTGAAACTTGGCTTTAATTCCTGAGGAATCCAAACAAACAAGTATAAAACGCTGGTACATCAATAGTAAGAATAAACAGTAGGTTTCTAATCGGTATCTGTGGAATGATGTTTACATAATACATGTATATTAAAAGGATGCGTAAGAAATAATTAAATTCAGAAAGTTGCACAAACGCAGATCGTAGTCTACCGCCGGTACCGTGAGGTAAAGTGACAGAATGGGTAAGATCCACAGCCAGAACATATCACTAAACGACTAGCCAAGCGACCAGCCCCACTTTCCCCAAGTGAAAGGTTATAAAGATCTATCATTGGTGTAAGGGGTTGATAGAAAAAATCTGCCCCGAGGATCACAGTCTGGCATCACGAGGCTAGCCTCGTGATGCCATACTGTGGTTGCGGGGGACGGATTTTTCTGTGTACCACTCACACACATGATAGATTCTTTTTCTTGCGCACTTTTCATTTCTGTACTGTTTTTATAATAATGCAGTTACTGCGACTGCTAACATCCGCCGTATTGTGATGACATTACTGTGGTGTTCAATGATGTCATTACGTTCAGTGACGTAAGCTTTAACGATGGCGTACGTGACATCCATTGCGACTAGTGCATATCAAACACGTGAAAATTCTCGATTTTTTAACTTACCCTGGGTAGGATTATAAGAATCTATCATGGATGTGAGGACTAGATAGGAAAGTCCATTGCGAGGATTACTATCTGGCATCACGAGGTTTGCCAAGTGATGTCAGACTCTGATCACGAGGGACGGATTTTTCTATATATCCCTCACATTCATGATAAATTCTTATTCTTGCATGCCTTCCAGGCGTTTTTGAAAATGGGTTTTTGATAATGCAGTCATTTCGATTGAAGACGTCAGCCACGTGGGGATGATAGTGCCGTGACCTTTAGTGACGTCATTACGTTCAGTGACGTCAACCTTAACAATGTTGTACCGTGCCGCCCTATACAACCAGTGTGAAAAGTCTCGATTTTTATCTTTCACACGGGAAGGATAGGTGTGTGTGTGTGATAAGAGTTGCTAGCACCGATGTAAATTGCGGAAATCCTTATCCAATATGCAAGAAAACCTGGGTAGGATAAGAGTTTCTATCCCAGGTTTAAATCCAGGAGTTCCTTATCTGGTGTGCAAGAACAAATACAAGAACAAGGATTAAACAAAACGACTTCGCAGACAGAGGCGACAAAGTGATACAAAGAGCGTTGGAACAACGTCCGCCATTGAACAGTCGCCGGTTTAACATATACCCACACCTGCGCACTACAAGGCTATATCACAATATCCCTGCATTTTTGCTAACTATACACAATTTTAGTGAACATCACCAAAACATGCCTATATAATTTTGCCCCCCCCCCCCCCCCCCCTTAAACCCACTTTTATATAGTAAAACTGGGATTTACAGGGGTATACATTACTAAAAGAACATAGATTGTGGGTATTCATTAGAACCGCGTCATCGAGGCGGTTATAACGAGTATCCCGTATCTATGTTTTGAGCAGAAATATGAAAAATATCAGAATTTTTATGTGAAAATTTTAATTTTTTTTTTGGTAGTAAAATTTTCTGTATGTTTGAATAGGCATGTTTTCGTAATGATTATCCAGGAAATGCCACAATCACTAATCATAGCCTTGCCAGGAGATAAGGAACAAATGATGATCCCTGCTAGCATTGTTTATAAATCTATAGCGGGCCGTTATCGGCCCGTCAGCTACCCTGACGGGCCGATAACGGCCCGCTATAGATTTATAAACAATGCTTACTGGGATAAATAATAATAAAACAAAACGCCATGTGTGAAACCATCGACGCACGAAAAAAGAATAATTGCAACTGCAACTCGATGGAACGATCAGTAGAAAAGCTACAGTGTGAGGAGGGCCTTAAATCGTCTAAATAGCGAAAATTTGCGCCATAAATTCCGAACCAGCTTCAAACTGCAAAATGTATAAACGTACGAGGGATGTTCGAAATGAATTGCTTATTGTCCTCTAGCTCGATATCCACGTGGGGCACGATAAAAACCAATACATACCTGTATAGGGCTATTCAATATCTACACAATGGTGTATAAATGTACATGTTAGACTAAGTGTAAGACATAAAATTTGCCATTTGAATGCACGCAGTCATTGACCACTGCAGTAAAAATGGTTGGTAGAAGCGTCGACAAAAAAGATGAAATACGGGCTTACATCAAAGCTCGCTCAAAACTTGTTTAGTTCTTTGAAGAAGCTGATGACTGAAATTTCTACTGCTTTTGGACCTTCTTGTGTGTCTTATGAAACAGTTCGGCTGTGGAAAAAGAAATTTGAGTCTGGTGTAGAATCCATCAAAAATGCACCGAAATCAGGTAGGCCAAAATCTGCATCTCGTAAAGAAATCGTTTCCAAAATAAAGGAAATCATTGAAGGAGATGCCAGATTTACAGTTCGCGATATTGCACGAAAAGGTAGGCATATCACTATCAACGGCTCACCTTATTTTGAAGATGCATTTGAAAGTCAGAAAGATTTCTGCTAGATGGGTGCCATATCTGTTGACTGACGAGCAAAAGAGGCAACGGGTTAAAGTGGCCAAAAGGCTGCTTCAAATGTTTCCAAAATATGACAAAAAGCAGTTTGCCAATGTCGTCACAGGTGATGAAACCTGGGTCCATTATTTTGAGCCCGTCAGAAAGGTTAGCAATAAGATCTGGGCCACTAAACACAGCAAACGCCCAATAATTGCCAAACGTTCTTTGAGTACAAAGAAGGTTTTGTATGCAATCTTCTTCTCTGGTGAAGGAGTCGCAATAAAAGTGCCAGTGAAAAAGGGCAAAAGCATCACCGGAAAATACTACAAAGACGTAGTACTGAAGAAACTGAAAAAGTATTATCAGAAACGACGCCCTGCCACTAGTTTTAAACATGTCCGTCTTCTACATGACAATGCCCCAGCTCATACCTCCGCAATAGTTACGGCGTTTTTGAAGAAAGAAAAGGTAACTGTTTTGCCTCACCCCCGTATTCCCTAGACCTTGCCCCATGTGATTTCTTTTTGTTTCCGAAATTGAAAGCATTCCTTGCTGGGCGGAAATACCAGTCCCGACAGGCACTTGGATCTGCCATTCATCAGTACCTTATTACTGTGCCCAAATCAGCGTACCGTGACGCCTTCAAGAAGTGGATACATCGGCTGAAACTTTGCATTTCTAGCCACGGGGAGTGTTTCGAGGGCATGAAATGAGTACTTTTGGGCTAACTTGAAATTTGAAGTCTCTAAATAGAAATAAGCAATTCATTTCGAACATCCCTCGTATATACGGTCCGTATTTTGATCCTCTTCGTCATCCGTGAAACACCACAGTGAAATGCACTTAATCATCCACACTATGATGAAACAAAACAAAGTAATCAATGGCGAAATGAAACGAGAACACAAAAAAACTACAAAGAGGGCCACTATGGGCATGATCACTCGCATTGAAAGACATACGTTAAACTTCTGACATATACCGAGGAGGGAGCCGTAATTCAGTCTAAGGACTGACTCATCGTTGTGTAATAAAGAGTTAGCAAAGTTAACCCTCATCTTGCTGTTGCTGTAGAATATATCATGTAACCTATCTTTTTTGTACAGAGTAACATTCGTTTTTATTGTTCCGAAAAAATTAGTTTGTTCACAAAAGCTTGACACGGCAGCCGGTCACATCAGGTAGCGAGACCACACCTAAAGTAATGACTGGACAAGATTTGTCGCAGTGCGTTGCCTTTATTGCAACTCTCTGGTGGTATTCATATCTGCACGCTTTTCTTGTGCCTGTCTGACCTTGAACTTTGTGAATGGCGCCGAGCGAGGTAAGTTACTACTGTTTCTATTACTACTACTACTACCACTTCTTCTACTGATAATTCTTTTTTTCTCAAAACTACACTACGGCTACTACTATCATTACTACTATGACTACTCCTACGACTACTACTACTACATGTACAACTGCTACTACTACTTTTACTACTACTACTACCACAGCTGCTGCTGCTGCTCTTGTCGCTGCTTTTGCTTCTTTGACATTATAGTCACACAAATGTAATTTGTTTAATTATTTTCTTTGAATCAACGTTATGTATTAGCTCATTTACGTTGATTGGACTCTTCTATCAACTCTTTGGGCCGGTCTATTTCCAATAACAGGGTATTTTGTTATATTTTATTTTCACTATGTTTTATGGAAATTTCTGTAGTTAATGCAAACAATATAAATCCTGAATATAGACCGCAGAACGTGGCGTCAGATCTGGGTCTGCAATGCTTGCCAATTACAAAAAAAAATCGTTTTCGTACACGCCTGCACCATTGGTGTTGCCTATACGTATATAAAAAAGTTATATTATAATACTAACCCATTCATCCCTGATTTTCTGAAGTAGACGCTTCTGTCTTGGATTTTGGACATATCTATTTGTACAAATGGGGGTGTCATTCAAAAATCAAAAACCGAATGAAACCCGTGTAGCTCCTGAAGAGACGGCTTGTTCATTTGGTTCTACACTGCTTGCAAAGGTATATGTTTCGGTCTGCAGGGTTGAACTAGTGTAATCAAACAAATAATTTAAACGAGACAATTATTTCATATTTGAGGGACCGCATGACCTAACTGTGCGCCCAGCGAAGACTCAGATCAGACTGAGCATCCGCCCAGTCTAATCGGAGTCATCGCTGTGCGCATGAAGAAAGCTTGGGTCCTTAGATAGCCAACGAGCGCACAGCGAAAACTCTGATGAGTGGGCGGATGCCCAGACTGATCTGAGTCTTCGCTGGGAGCGTATGTCATTTTGTTGGTTTTGTCATGCGTTGGCTCAATTATTTTGTTACCTTTGATATCACAGACCGGACTGGTTCCTCCCCAGTTTCCATCTGCCTGACAGTCTCTTGTTGAATCCCCATTCAAAGTGTAACCCGCGTCACAAGAAAACGTGGCTGTTTCACCGAATGTGGTAGCACTGTTTGAATAGGACACGTTCCCATTGGTTGGGGCGGTTATCGCCCCACAATCTAATAAATGAACAAATAAGCATCAGTGAAGCGTATTTCTATATCCTGTGATAACTGATGCCTACTACAGACCGACCAAACGGACATGTCGTTTTGAATTTTCGATTACATTTATAGTTAAAATCTAAACAGTTGCCTTTCGAAACAAGAAACACACAAACGAACGAAAATCGGAGACTCGGTTATATAAAGTCTTTATATACTCTACATATAAAGCAACGTGGTTTGCAATGCTGCATACGCGCCCCGCCCTATAAGTATACCTTGAATGAGTAAACAGATATCACCTGTAAAGGTGAGCTATTTGCTGTTTCACGTGGAATGCAGGATTTTAGTACTGCCATGCCTAAATTGTACAGTGGAGTATCCTAATAAGTATCAGAGGTATAGGTCAAAATGACAGGTCCATTTGGTCAATCAACACTATCAGTGCTATTGTACAAACTAATCATAGGCGTAGCAGTAATTCCGCACATACGCATATGCGTAACATGCGTATCAAAAATATCAATGATAAAGTGGCATTAACATGTAATAGTGTGCTTCTTTACCATAGGGCTGCTCTTAAAGGAAAGAATGTGCTCCAAGGAGCACATTCTTTCCTTTAAGTGTAGCCCCTATTTTGGAAGCGATTCTAGGCATGGTTTTCAAGGTTTTCTCCTGGATGTGCGTAAAATAATTCCGTTCTGGCTATCCCACTGCCAATGTTATAGTTAAGGAAACACGTACACTTACAAGGGAGGCAACTCTGTCAAAAGTATTTGTGCTTTGTTTTGAAAAGGGGTCTGCTCTAACAGAAAAGCATTTATTCCTCTTATGAATAAATTCTTGCAGTTTTAGGGTGGTAGACCCTTTTTAGAAAGGCAGGAAGGCAAACAGTTTGACATAAAACTTATCTCCCTTGTAAATAATGGTCGATAATCTACTAGTATCACGTCCCCTTAAGCGGACTGAATAGGAATTAATAGTTTCTTCAAGTGGACAACGAAGACCCTTATCTGGCTGCGCGGATGCACTGGCTGATTTGAGTTTTCGTTGGACACAAATGTCAGTAGGTACCTTTCCAAACTCTAAGGCTGAAATACATGCTCTTGGTATTTACTAAACAGTACAGAAGGACATCGGTCCCTTCTAATGACATTTCATTTGCGATGACGATGAAAAGAGGCAAAGGGAGTCTGAAAACGCGTAAAAGAATGATAAGAAATTTCTGAAAGATTCAGCTAAAGAAGTGAGTCAAAGACTTGAAACTCTGGAAATAATGCCGATAATATTCCATCCGAAACCTTGTTATATGAGTCGAGCACAACATTTCTTATATGATAGCATGTGTACCCAGCGAAGACCTAGATCAGCCTGTACACTCGCGCAGTCTGATCAGAGCCTTCGCAATACAGTCTGTGAGTAGCTATGGGTCCAGACCGCCTTCAGATGGGCAGCGAAGACTCTGATCTGACTGCGCGGATGCGCAGGCCGATCCGAGTCTTCGCTAGGCGCTAATGTAATCTTTTCGGAAAGGTAGTGCCCCGATTCAAATATATCATTACGAAAACACGCCTATTATTTTACAACCAAAACAAGAAAATTTTCAGATAAAAAATTCTATTTTTCATATTCCTGCTCAAAACATAGACTGTTGGTACTCTTTAGAACCGCCTCGGCAAGGCGGTTCTAACGCTGCCCATTATCTATGTTGTTTCTAGCAAAAAAGAAAAAGAAAGAAAAATAATGTTTACCCCTGTAAACATAGTGTTACTATATAAAAGTAGCGTTTAAGCCGGGTCAAAATTATTTAAGCATGCGTTCGTGATGGCCTGTGCGGATGCGCAGGGTGATCCGAATCTTCGCTAGGCGCACATGTAATTTTGTACTTAATGTTGTGCCCCGACTCAAATAGATAATCATGTGCATAGCTGTTAATCTCATTTACTTTTCTTGTCACAAACAGGAGCGACGTCATCCCATGTTCCATCCGCTTGACATGTTATGAAGAGTGCACCATTAAGATCATAACCTGGATCGCAAGTGTAAGTAGCTGTTTGTGTGTATGTTGTACCACCGGAATGATCCACTGCACCATTTGTTAGAGGTGGCGGAGTTCCACAATCTGTATAAAATTTAGAATATTCCAAAATGTGTTTTAATTTTAAGAATAAATATGCTAAAGTTATGATTAAAAATGAGCGGGTGATCACTAAAACACGCCTATAAAATTTTGACTCCCTTAAACCCCACTTTTATATAGTAAAACTGGGATTTAAAGGGATATACATTAGTTTTCTTATTTCTGCTCAAAAGCATAAACTGTGGGTAGTCGTTAGAACCGCCTTGCTGAGGCGGTTCTAAAAAGTACCCACAATATTTGTTTTGAGCAGAAATATGAAAAAATATCAGAGTTTTTTTATCTGAAAATTTTCAGTTTTTGGGGATGAAATTTTCTATATATTTGAATAGGCATGTTTTCATTATGTACACCCTTTCCTGCAAGATAGTGTGCGCCAAGCGAAGACTCAGATCATCCTGGTGTCATCGCAAGCTAATCATAAGTCTTCATTGTCCATCTGAAGACGCTTTAGATCTGTGGCTACTCATAGGGTGCCCTGCTTATCAGATGCGCGGGTGTTTAGGCTGATCTGAGTCTTTACTGAGCGAACATGCAATCTTGTAGGAAATGCTGTTCCCAGGCTCAAATGCTAACTGTTTCTATGCTATAATACAATGTATAAGTGAAAGTTATTGCCACTCACCCTTATAGCACGTTAAAAACTATAAAGCAGTTATGCACCTAAATAGCTATGTGCCTATCATATTTAAAACTTCTATAAAAATCATTATTTAAATAATCATGATGTATGATTATTTACTGTTACCACCTTTCCTTTAATATTTTAAACGTAGGATATTGCAGCAAAATTCCGCGATTAAGACCACTCGAAACTAAGATTACTCCAGCTTGCCAGTCTCAAATGTTTTTTTTTTTTAAATCTTGTTTTTCTACATAGCTCCAGATAAGAGGGGGCATCCACATAATATTTTTTTCTTATTCCCTATAAAACGAGTGCTGTGGGCACTCATTAGAAGCGCCTAGCCACAACAATTTTTTAGTGGTAAAATAAGAAAAAAATAAATACTTCTTTGGTTGTAAAAAGCATCTAATCTGGAGCTATGTTCTATATTCAATATTAAAACCGATCCGTAAATAAGACACTTTCAGGCAGTACCAAAGTGGTCTTTATAGCGTGATTTTACTATATCATCATAATACAATTTCAACGTCTCCTCTCTTTCTTCTCACCTTTATTGTCAACTCCAAACTTAAAGGTATGAAACACATCATTTCTTAAGCTCCGTCTGACCAATACATTGACCACGATACTTTACCTCGTCCGGACAGTTACGGTTCAGATCCAGCTTATTTACGTTGCCAATGTCGTTTTCTAAGCAACTCATCACGTAAACACGCAAATATTGTTTTGACCCCCTTCAACCCCACTTTATACTGTTAAACTGGATTTTACAGAGGTATACATTGATTTTCTTATTTCTATTCAAAAATATAAATTTTGGGTACTCTTTGAGGCGGTTCTAACAAATACCCACAATTTATGTTTTGAGCAGAAATATGAAAAATAGTGTATACACCTGTAAATTGGCTTAATGTTTTTCAATGCTTTTCCTTCTTTGCAAAAAGCCTAAAACTAACCATTTATTAAGTTATAAAAGTTCTTGATGTAACAAGGCCGTCAGTGCAGACTCTTAACGCAGTTGTTCTCATGGAGCCTTCAAGTCAGGAAAGCTAAAGTAGGTAAAAATCCCACTGGAAATTCTAAAATATTGTTACAAAGTTACAAAAGGAAACCATCATTTTTCTCCGAAGGAGAGCAAATTCTTTCCTTTTAGATTTGACACCTTATCAGAATGGTGGCAAAACAATTAGACAGGGTTGTCTACCGTTCCCTGTAACATACGTGGAATCGATACGCATTCCGGGTATTTTGCCTCCCTTAGAAAACTGATCCACGCGGAAGCAAATTCTTGTCTTTAGATTAGACCCGTTTAAGAAGGCTTGAACATGCAAAAAAGCAAACATATGTTATAAAATTTATCCCAGCAGGCACACAACGTTGAAACAAAATCATTTTAACATTGTTTCAAAGTTGCGTGCCTGCTGGGATCCGATCCCAGCAGGCACACCCCACGAAAATATACCGATGTAATATTGACCCTATTAAACCTCACTTTATAAACTAAATCTTAGGTTTACAGGGCTATACATTTTTTTTTTATTTTTGCTCAAAACATAAATTGTGGTACTCGTTGGAACCGCCTTTACGATGTAGTTCTAACGAGTACCCACAATCTATGTTTTGAGCAGAAATATGAAAAATATTAGAGCTTTTTGATCTGAACATTTTCAGTTTTTTAAATTGTCTAATATTTAAATAAGCGTGTTTTTGTAATGCGTTTCCAAACTGCTTCTCCACTTTGATGCCAAAACTTCTTCTTTAATCCTACTGAATTACATATATATTTTTAGTACGTGGGGAGGGGAAACTTTAATTATATTTTGCCTTTTAAAATCGATTAAAAACAAACTAAAGAAATACAGCAATAAACAGCAAAAAAGCAAATATTAATTACTGAGTGAACTTACGAATTTTATAAGTGATATCTAACGTGCTCATTTTAAAAAAATATAGACTCACTACTAAATAATTCATGTGTATGGCACTATTCTGTTTCTTTTCTAACCGTACACAGTTTTTTGTGATTGGTACAGCAGAAACAAGGCATTTAAGTCTGTACCAAATATTAGAATACAAGTAAGTCAATGGGACTTCAAAAAAACAGTTGACTAATTGTGGCATCATAAGGAAATGATTAGCTATGAACGTACCATTAACTTCACACAATGGATCCAAGTTGCTCCAAGTACTATCAGCCAGACAGGTGCTTGTATTACTTCCGGTCATTGTATAAC
Source organism: Anodontia alba (assembly GCA_964016985.1). Taxonomy (NCBI): domain Eukaryota; kingdom Metazoa; phylum Mollusca; class Bivalvia; order Lucinida; family Lucinidae; genus Anodontia; species Anodontia alba. Next base: position 92,829,196 of record OZ024824.1, on the reverse strand, counting down.
CTACATTGCAAGTAAATGATGCCACTGACTGGTATGTGGTTCCTCCCGAGGAGTCTGCGGTACCACCGGCTGGGTTGTTTAATGGACCACAATCTGTAATATACCAAATAGTGTGGACGAGCTAAGTCTGAATTCATTCGGAGCACCCGCGCAGTTTGAATGTCAATAAGCAGCGCTTATTTGATACCCCACGCATAAAGCATAAGACTTTTTTCTATCAAAGTTTAAGTTTCAAAGTGCCGTTTGATCTAGAAAATAAAGTCAAGGCCACGAAAATCAAATCACTTCTTTCCCCCTTCCTAAGGATGTATTTGTACTAGTTTGATCATATTCCAGCTATTGGTTAAAAAGAAAGTGTACATACAAACTTTTACTGAATTAAGAAATTTTACAAAAGGGCAATAGCTCCAAGAGTATTGGCCCCTAACCCTTACTTTTTACTTATATAGGTACATCTTATTGATATCAACCCTTACTTTTTCTTATATAGGTACATCTTATTGATATCAATATGTCTAAAAGAAACTGATGAATATCCATCGCTGCATTTTCAAGATATTAGAAAAAAGACAAAGTGTCGCGGACGGACATAAAATTTTACAAAGGGCAACAACTCCAAGAGAATTGGCCCTTTAGTCCTTAATTTTTCTTACGTTGGTACAGATTATTGATATCAATGTGTCTGCAGAAATTGATGAATATCCATTGCTGCGTTTTCAAGATATTATGAAAAAGGATAGGGTGCGCACAAGGCTTATTGTTAGAGTCTTTATAATGTAGTGACCTTGAAAACGAGGCCCAGGTCACAAAAATCTAATGACTTCTTTCCCATGTCCTAACAATGTATTTGTGCTAGTTTGTTCAAATTCTAACCATTGGTTCAAGGTATAGTACGCACACAAGCTTTTTCCTATCAACATTTGAGTTCCAAAGTGCCGGTGTGACCTTGAAAAAGAGATAAAGGTCACCAAAATCTAATCACTTCTTTCCCCAATCCTAATGATGCATCTGTGCTAGTTTGGGCAAAATTCCATTTATTGATTCATAAGATAGAGTGCACATAAGGCTGACGTTTTGAGTATGTATAAAGTAGTGACCTTGAAAGTAAGGTCTGGGTCACCAAAATCTAATGAAAATGAGGTCAAGGTCACAAAAATCTAATCACTACTTTCCCATGACCTAACGATGTATCTGTGGTAGTTTGTTAAAATTCCAGCCATTGGTTCAAGATATAATGTGCACACAAGTTTTTTTTCTATCAAAATATGAGTTTCAAAGTGCCGGTGTGACTTTGAAAATCACTTCTTTCACCAATCCCAATGATATATCTGTGCTAGTTTGGTCCAATTCCAAGATCACCAAAATCTAGTCACTTCTTTCTCCTATCCTGATGATGTATCTGTGCTGGTTTCGTCAAATTCCAGCCATTGGTCAAAGAGATAGTATGACACAAATTTTTTACATAGCTCATTTCGGAGTCTTTATAATGTAGTGACCTTGAAAATGAGGCCAAGGTCACAAAAAACTAATCACTTTTTTCCCATGTCCTAGCAATGTATCGGTGCCAGGCTCTTAAAATTCGAGCCATCGGTTCAAGATATAGTGTGCACACAAGCTTTTTTTACTATCAAAATTTGAGTTTCAATGTGCCGGTGTGACCTTGAAAAGAGATAAAGGTCACCAAAATGTAATCACTTCTTTACCGAATTTCAATAATGTATCTGTGCTAATTTGGTCAAATTCCATCTATTGATTCATAAGATAGAGTGCACACAAGGCTTACTTTTTGAGTATTTATAATGTAGTTACCTTGAAAAATAAGGCCAAGGTCACCAAAATCTAATCAATTCTTTCCCCTATCCTTAGAATGAATCTGTGCTAGTTTGGTTAAAATCCAGCCATTGGTTAAAGATATAATGTGCACACAAACTTGTTACTGCATTAAAAAGGCTCACTTGATGAGTATTTATAATGTAGTGACCTTGAAAATAAGGTCAAGGTCAACGAACTCTCATCACTTCTTTTGCCTATCCTTATAATGTATCTGTGCTAGTTTGGTCCAATTCCAGCCATTGGTTAAGAAGATAGTGTGCACACAAACTTTTTAATGCATTCAGAAGGCTCACCTTTTGAGTATTTATAATGTAGTGACCTTCAAAATAAGGTCAAGTCATCAAATTCTAAACTCTTCTTTCCCCTATCTTGATGATGTACCTGTGCTAGTTTGGTCAAATTCCAGCCATTGATTAAAGAGATAGTGTGCACACAAATTTTTTACTGCATTAACAAGGCTCACATTTTGAGTATTTATAATGTAGTGACCTTGAAAATAAGGTCAAGGTCACCAAAATCTAATCATTTCTTTCCCTTATCTTGATGATGTATCTGTGCTAGTTTTGTCAAATTCCAGCCACTGGTTAAAGAGATAGTTGTGTGCACACAAACTTTTTACTTCATTAAGAAAACATTTACAAAGGGCAATAACTCCAACAGAATTGGCCCCTAGCCCTTACTTTCTCTTATGTAGGTACATCTTATTGATATCAATGTGTCTGCAGAAACTGATGGATATCCATCACTGCGTGTTCAAGATATTAGGAGAAAAACTAGCGTCGCGGACGGACACACGGACGGACGGACAGACAGACGAACGGACAACATGAAAACAGTATACCCCCACAAACGAAGTTTGCGGGGGTGCAGGGGAGGGGTATAAAAATAGAATTTCCTATTTGCCTACTTAATATTTACACTAAACATTCTGACATGTTCACGCCTTACCGGTCTGAAACAAGTAATGTATCTAAAAGCTCGGAAGGATGCAAAAGACCTCTGACGGTAACATAGGCAACATGCCTATCACGAAAACATGCCTATATAATTTTGACCCTCTTTAACCCCTATTTTGTACACAGGGGTATACATTTTTACAGGGGTATACATTATTTTTCTTATTTCTGCTTAAAACATAGATTTTGGATACTCGTTAGAACCGCCTCGCCGAGACGCTTCTAACGAGTTCCAACAAAATATGTTTTGAGTAAAAATATGAAGAATATCAGAACATTAAGAACATCAGAACCTAATGTTTTTGGGGTAAAATTTTCAGTATATTTGAATAGGCCTATTTCCGTAATAAACATATTTTACAAAAACTCAGAAGTAGTCATATTGCAAAGATTTGTCCCGCAGAAGCCATATTTTATTTAGGAGGGAAGGATAGCATTTTCAGAACAAAATAAAAATTATTTAGATTTGGAATTTATTTTATGCAAGTGAATATTTATGTATTATTTTATATTTGGGTAAAGAATCAATTATTTGTCTTAAATTGAATTACAAATTATGTTTCCCACATGACATTATTATTTGCACCAGACATACATACCCTTTAACAGTCCCATCATATATTGTTCAGTGATCTGATTTGTAACCAGAGGATCCAGGTACGTTTGCTATTATCCCAGTAAGCATTTTACATAAATCGATAGCGGGCCGTTATCGGCACGTCAGGATAGCTGACGGGCCGATAACGGCTCGCAATCGATTTATAAAGAATGCTAGCTGGGATACAGCTATATATTAGTACGTGTTACTTTTTTACACGAACTAGTAAGTTTTGGAATCTCATTAGACATACATGACAATACTAATATATAAGATCGAGGTCATGTTTGTCACAGTAAAATGAAAAATCAACACACTTCTTAACTAGAGCCCTATAGCGTATTCAGCATCTACTTGAGCGTCCCAATTCATTTGATATTTATACAATACATATACAGGTATACAGGTATTTTCATTAACTATATACACAATATGTTATGTTGTATTGGCTGTATATAATGAGTGTGACTTTTCTTGGACATTTTTCATATATGTTTAGATCAATGTATAATTTCAAGGCACTGGTACTCATAAAAGCAAATGTTCATTGCTGGTACAGAACAAAATTATCTGCGCATTCGAGGAACTGAAGCAAAATGTGTGTTACAGTTTTGCCCTCAGTCAGCAAACAGTATAATATAGGGTTATTGCACGATGCTGCTTAATAATGACCCGAAATGTATATCAAAGGACGCGAGCTTGCGGGGCAATATTCACAAAAACTGGTGCAATAAACCTTTCATTATATAACTTTAAAATTTCTGTCATTTTCAGTTGCAAAAAATACGTATTTTTATTATTCCAAATTGAGAGCCTGCACAAAGTGTGACACAGTTTGGTGTGCGATCATTGCCCTAAGAGGTTATCAAAAATAACGTCATCTAACAGTAACATTTGTAGGATCCGAGTAAACGTGTAATAACAAGTACGCCTGCCAATATCGGGTGATATCTGTACGTTTGCTCCTCGGATTTATCGAACATTTTAACCATTTAATATCTGTAGCTATATGATAAATTGGGATATTACACAACTTATTACTAGCCTGGTAATCGTGATAATCTGCCGTTGATTTCAACTGCTATTTGCAAAGGACACTGCATGTTATGGACGGACCAAGCCAAAATTTATCTCCAGGATTATGCGAATAGTGAAGGTCTAGATCAGCTTGTGCATCCTCGCAACCTGATCAGGGCTCTCACTCAGCCCCTGTCCCTAATACAGGTAACAGGCCGGTTCTTCCCCCAGTCAATTTCTTTCCCCGGGGGAAGAAATGGACCGGTCCATTTCTCCCCCCCCCCCATCCCCGGTCCATTTCTTCACCCCCACAGGACTTCAATCAGCATAAGGGTAAATTAGTTATACATGTGTAATTAATGGCAGCAAATCATTAAATATGATAATTTAGATTAACTGCAAACAATTTATCATTACAGCAAAGCACATTGACTGGGTGGGAGAAGAAACTGACTAGTTGGTTTCTTTCCCCCCTCTGAGATTTAATTCAAAATAAGGCTGAACTAGCTGTATATGTGAAAAAATGGTGGTAAACCATAAAATAAGTTACTGTTAATAAGCAAGAAGGTTTTATCATTACTGAAAATAATGTACTGTTGCTGTTTGGGGAACTGACTGGGTAGCGGAAGAAACTGACTAGTTGGTTTCTTCCCGAACCCCGCCCTCGTCCCGATCCTCTACCTATCATCCACTTGGACTTTTTTAAGCCTAAGAGTGAACTAGTTATACATGTACACCAAATGGTGATAAATTGTTATAGTAAGTAAGAAGTAAGTAATAGTTTATTTAAGTGTCACAATATACGAATAAAATACATTTAAGGTAAAACTTTAAAATATTCGAGATCCTGCCTAGTTAGGCAAATGAGACACTATTTTAACATACATATTTACATATAAAAATTATATCATATGGTTAACATAGATAATTCCGTTTTATTTACGACTGGATAAACTGCATTCCCGAGTGCCAGGTAAATGTAAAAGGAATCATGCAAAGAGTCGTCCAAACCCCGTTAGAAGGCCCTTCGCATATCCAGGAGTTTCTGTGATGAATGATCACACAATTTTTTGACAGAAAAAAAAGTGTTCTAGTTTTGTGCAGTCAAAAATCTTCTGGTCATCTTATATAGAACACTGGCTAACTGGCATTGTAATTTATCACAATTCATTAAAAAGATGAGTTTGCTCAGAGAGTCATAGTATATAAAACTATTATCGATACTTTGAGCAGATTTAAAAAGCTGATACCGAAGATCGCTATAAAATTCACAACACAGAGTCCCTTTGCAAGGGGAAGAGAGAAGTACATATGATAATTTAAATACGTAGCTAGAGCAATTTACCATTACCACAAAATACCTTTACTGGGGGGCAGGGGTGGGGGAAGAAATTGACTTGTTGGTTTCTCTCCCCTCAACATAAGGTTGAACTAGTTAACTACATGAAATAAATGGTGGTAAATTATAATTTAATGTTAGTAAGCTGGAAGGTTTTATCATTACGGCACAGAGCCTGATCGCTTGCGGAATAACTCACTAGGGTGGGGGAAGAAACTGACTTGTTGGTTTCTTCCCCTGACAACCCCCCTCTTTGACTTTTTTCAGCATAAGGGTGAACTAGTTATATATGTGCAAATGAATGGCAGTAAATTGATACATATGATAATTTAAATAGCTGGACAAATTTATCATTATCGCAAACACCTTGACTGGAGCTTGGGGTGAGGGGGGGGGGAGAAACTGACTAGTTAGTTTCTCCCCCCTCCACCCACCACACCCACACCACCACCTCTTGGAATATTTTCAGCATAAGGCTGAACTAGTTAAATGCATGAAATAAATGTCGTTAATCATAAAATAAGTTAATGTTAATAAGCTAGAAGGTTTATCATTACTGCAAAGACACGGACTAGGGTGGGGGAAGAAACTGACTAGTTGCATCTAAATCTCATATATCACCGGTTCCGGTTCGGTCTAAATACGGTTCTATCTAAATCCCACAGGTCAGCGGTTACGGTTCTGTCTGAATACGGTTATAAAGATCTGAGTTCAAAATACCAGAATCGTATTTCGGAAAATCATAAAGTCGATAGTCACAACGACAAAATTAGGAATGTTTAGACAGACAGACATGGACCTAAAACAAATGGAGTGTAAACAGGCGTCTGTTGAAAATAAGTATTACTTGGTAAGCACGCTTCGCTTATCAGCCTGAACAGAGATTGAGGAAAATACGGGATTTACTCTCCGGGGTTTAGAAAGTCTGTGTATGGCTTGATGTGGCAAGAAAAACAGATGTAATTTCAAAACTTCTACATTGTAGGGATTTTCAAGGTCAGGATGCCTCCCAAGGACAACATACTGGAAGCGACGATTTCCATTCTTTTGAAAGAAACGCCGGTTAATGATATCTTGTTATATGAATTTTAGTTTGTCATGAGGAACAATGGTATTTAGAGTTAGGAACTCGAAAGGTTTAAATCTGTTTACAGAACAGAATAACTGTGATTGTAAATTTTGTAGAAACTCTTTGGAGCTTTTTAGGCTCCACATCTTACTGACACCGCTTCTTGTGCATGCGGTGTTGCAATACTTCTGAAGCTCTTCTGTTACTGCTGTAAGGATTCTGGTTAGATTAGAATCTGTGAGAGAGTCTTAATTGAGCACTTAGCTGAGCCCACAATGTAGCGTTGTTGTATGGATTCTTCTGTAATTTAAGAATCTAGTACAATTTAGGAAGATCAAAATCTTCATCACAAAGAGAAACTTCGAATGACCGCATAACCGATTAGTGGTTTAGCAGATTTTTTTTTCTAGACAACACAGAAGCTTTGTATGTCAGATTGTTGTACTGATACCACGCTTCTCCATTAAGCAATTGATGTAATATGTTTTGTAAAGCAACACAATATTTTTAGACGCCTTGTCCGCTGGAAAACAGCAATAAACTTATGATGGAGTTTGTTTATTTCAGGAGGATTATCTGGATCGTCATACATCCATTCATGCCGGCGGGGCATTGTGCTGAGTACCGAAATACGTCTGTTTGCCAAAAAGCACCGCTTTTGCCTAGTCAGAGAATAAATCAGTCTCTACGTCTTCATGCCATGCATTATCTTTAACAAAATCAAATGTTAATTTTGAATTATTTGTCTAAGTAAACGACATAGGTCCCCTATATTTAGGGCCCTTAGAAAGAACGTCTATGTTTATCATTGTGAACGATGTTGAGGTCTTCTGTTATAATGTAGCCAGCTGGCTGATAACAAAACTCAGAGGACTAACAAGTACACACGGAGCGACTAAACGTATTGTCCTCCGTGTTTAGACTCTGCGACACAACTGAATATCTAAATATCACAGAACACCGGTTACGTTTTTATACGAATGTATTTCCATAGTAAACAATTCACGAGTCTTTGCTTCTTTCTGAAGCCTTATTTGTTACATATTCAATACCATAATTAGTAAGAATGTGTAATTTAGGCAGATTTTTAAAGATATGGGCAAACCGTAAGGTGTGTTGTATTCATTCATTGCAGTTGGTTTTTAGTATCGTGTAGGTTCGTAAAAGTCTCCCTATACTTTCTCATAATGCAATGGTTGTTTTTTGTTTAGTTTCAGTGGAATCACTGAGCTTGGTGCAATATCTTAAAATCGAGTTTTGCTTAAGTATGTCCTAGGGGCGAATGCAACCTTACAAACTACATCGCTGCCATATGAAAAGTCTCAACGAAAAGGAGATAAATGGTATCTGACCTGGATTATTATTGCCACGATCATTAATAGAAATGACAAACTATAAAATAAAACAATTGTTGGCTTTTGAAGTACTGGATATGACTTAGATATCTACCATCGAATACAAATATTGACCCTCAGATATCGCTTTTGTCAATATTGGTATTCTTTGGTAGATATAACGTCATATCCAATACTTTAATAGTCAATAAGGGTTTTAATATTTCAGATGTAATCATATTCTAGAGGTAATAACAGTTCATAATATTTCAGATGTAAAAATATTTTTGAGTAAATAACTTTTCATTACATTTCAGATGTAATAATGCTTACGATTTAATATAATTTCATAATATTTGAGATGTAATAATATTTCAGATTTAATAAATTTTCATAATACTTCAGATGCAACAATATTTCAGATTTAATAACATTTTGCAATATTTCAGATGTAATAATATTTTTAACTTCATAACGGTTCATAATATTTTAGATGTAATAATATTTCACATTTAATAACATTTCATAATATTTCAAATGTACTAATATTTTAGATTAAATATCATTTCATAATACTTGGGATGTAATAGTATTATTGATTTAATAACATTTCATAAAATTTCAGCTGTCAAAAATATTTCTTAATATTTCACATATACAATATTTCAGATGTAATCTACCGTTGATTACGCAAGTCGGGTCCAAGTTACTCCATTGTGAACTCGCTTGGCATGTCCTTGTTATTTGTAGATTGAGTGAATATCCTGGATCACAGGTGAATGATGCCACTGAGAGATATGTTGTACCACTGGAATATGACACCGCACCATTTGCCGGATCATTCAGAGTACCGCAATCTAGAAAAGTACCGTAATAACTCTAAATATTGGGACAGACAGACATGAGCAAACAATGTAGACCGAGATCAGACGTCGCAAAAAGCGGCATCTGATCAAGGTCTCTACTGTTCGCCACACATCCAGCACTACTTTAAACACATCAACAGACAGAAAAATAGACTTCTCAAATTTGAGGACAAGGGTGGTAACGAGTTCAGGTGTCCCAAGAATAAATACGTTTTATATACAGACACTGGCATGTTTATATTCTCCGATGCAAATATTCTAATAGTATGCTATTACACAAAGTGTACAGATTATTACCACAGAAACGTGATCTGACACTCTGTGTGACATGGAGCGTCAGATCACGTGACTGTAGAAATACTGGATCTTCCTGGATCACAGGATATCGGGTTCGCACGAGACGCTTGTATCGAGAGTAATCAGGAGATCTGGGAGCGTCCACGGAAATTCCATGAGACGCTTACATCTAGACATTAGGAGATCTGGGAACGGCCAAGTAAAATCTACGAGATGGTTGCAGCTAGAGTCATCAGGAGATCTGGGAACACCCACGAAAAACCCACGGTCGCATTATGACTGATCAGGAAATCTCGGAACATCCGCGAGATGTGAAACAAAGCATCAAATCACGTTACTGCAGTAATGTGTTTTTCTGACCTATATGCATTTAAAATAAGTCCTAAACGCCATTCACATAAAAAACTGACATTTCTTCAAGTCTGCCGAGAAAATAGGGCTAGACATTTCATGTGATAGACTGCCATGCATGAAATGTCAAGCCTCATTTTCTCTAAAATATGAAATGTGAATGTGATCTGCTACAATCAAGTGGCGCTTTACGGATTAAATAATATTATTTCGTCAAAAATGATAACAGTTTGGTACAGGTTTAATCAGAGACTCAATCAAATCGAGTTTCCGACTTTCGTGATTTTGTGTGTTCTTTGTTTCCAACGGCCACCCATTTTGATTTTTATTAAACGCAGGACGGTTACGCGTAAGTCGCTTTGACGGCATGTCGTTAAAGGAAACAAGAATTGTTATAGACAGCGTGTTATGGATCTGAAACAATCTGCTCTTAGCTGGATGCCTTTTCAGATCAGTCTGTAAAACATATTTATAGCACTATCAGTAAAAGGTACATAATAAAATACAATATCAACACGTTCTTGAAGAAATTATCATTGAGAGCAATGAACACACTCACAACAACGTAAAATTGAAAACAGGTAGAAGTCAAACTTTCTAGGCCAAACTAGCCAGTTTCTGTCAGTAAAGCCTCATCAATGACCCTCATATAAATTTTCAAAAATTCCGGAATAAACTTAGTGATCACAAAGGACCAGAAAACATAAACTCCACTACAGAGACGTACGGAGAGATATTTTACGGCCATCACACGGCACCAAAGTCCAACTACCAGCAATGCGAATTAAGTAACCAAATGTCATGTGTCATAAGATGTTGCAGCGACGCCAGAACGATGTTACTGCGACTCTGTGTGTTCGATGTAAAAGGCACAGATTAGCCTTAGTATTCACACATTCTAGTCAGATGTTTGTTCTCTTTTCGATCACATGATTTAAAGTACCAAGCGAGTCTTTCAGTGGACAGCGATGGTCTGGATCAGACTCACTTATGCGTATTGTTTATTTGGACCTTCACTGACTGTATACGCCACTACAGCAAGTGAGCAAGGGGTGCACCGATCGCATACCATTGCCAAAGCTAATGAAAAGTTTCTAAGAATCTGATCTTGATTTTTCGTCAGCAACTCAAGCAATACGATACCAGCAGATCTGCAGCCATTAACACTAAATATATATCGAAAATTTCAGTTGAAGACTGAAGACTTTCGGAAATACGTGCAAAACTACAGAACTTAAGCTTTGACGCTAATGTAGACAAAATTTCATTGTCTTTAGCATTGAATTTTGTCTGCAACAGAGGCAAAAAAGGGAAGAGAACAGTCCAAGAAGTGCCACAATCACAAGCCGCAGCCCTTCCAAGACACCAAAAGGAGGAGGAAACAGACAAAACCAAAGAAGCGCAAATCAAACAAACGTACGAAAAGCACTTAGATAACTCACTCTTTCCAAAGCGAGGTAATCGCAGTGCTAAAAGGAATTAAAAACACAAGAACACAATAACACAAGGCAAGACTTAAAACAAATGGCCTCGTAGAATAAACGACAAAGCAACAAAGAGTTCGACTAACAAGATGATGTCAACTTTAGACAATAACAATATTAACCTAATATAAAAAAAAAATCACCGGAAGGTAAAGCAAATAAAAAGAAATCTGAGCAAAACTTTAACAAAAATGCTAAAATTGTCTTTGTCTGAGACCGTGGTCGTCCGTTTGCAACAGCAGCAAGATGATGTCAACAGACTTGTATGCATCCTATAGTAATGCGTGTATTATAGTATTACCCAAAGTTTGTGATCAGACTGTTCGTATGCACAGGTCGGCGCATATATCTGCAGGTTGAATTTAAAGCTGGCCTTTTTTATGAAGACTTGATATACCTATTTAGCAGATTTTCCGCCATTTTGCAAGGGAGACAACGTTTGTGATTTCCTGTTTTCTTTGCTGCACACAAGATTCCTTCTAAAAAGGAGTAGAGAAGGAAAGAAAAAATGAGTTGCCTTCCCTGAAAGTGTATCTATTCCCCTTAAGGATATGTGTAATTCCGATCTTAGAGTAGACCCCTTTTTGAAAAGATGTAACCAATTAACACTTAATTGCCCCTCTGTCCCTCCCCCTTCCCTCTCCCATCCCATGTCATTTCCCCTTAATCGGTATGTAAGGCGTACCGTTTGGATTACAAGTTGGACTCGTATTACTCCATGATCCATCTACTTCACAGGTTCTGCTTATCATTGCTGATAACGTGTATCCGTTGTTGCAAGTGAATGATGCAATAGAGGTATATGTCGTACCAGTTGTATATGAAATTGAACCATGGTCAATACTAGGAATCGCACCACAGTCTGAAAATAAAATTAGCCACATCAGACAATAACAAAATTAATTATTTCACCCCTGAGTTTCTGAAATGAATATTTTATTATTGAATTCGGACACATCCATTGTTGCAAATAGCGGTTTTAGTAGCACAATCAATAACATAATGGCAAACTATGTAGATTTAGATGAGACGAGCCGTCTCATCTGGACCTGCACTGATTGTAAAGGTATCTGTATTGGTCTTCATGGATAAAAGAGCTAAAGGGTAACATACATCGAACTAGAGGTACGTGGGACAGAAATCGCTCACATGGATTCGGCTGATCATGAAATTTTACATTGTGCCAGGGTAGCCATCTTGGCTATCAGATCCTTTAGTAATTCAGAATCTGATGCTGTTTGAAATGTATCAAGATTGCCACCATGGCCGTTATCTTGGATATTGGAATTGAACGATTCAGCAATTCCGAACCTACATGTCACCCCGATGCCCCCCATCAAATTTTGGCTCAACCTGACTTACTGTTTGGGAGGAGATGTGGTTTGAAGAATTTCAAGATGTTGGCTATCTTGGACATTGGAACAGAAGGGTTTTAACAATTCTGAATTTACCCCACTGCCTCCCATCATGTTTAAGCTAAATCAGACTTACCGTTTGGTAACATAAGTGGTTTGAAGATTTTCCAGATAGCTAGTGGCTATCTTGGATATCAGAACGGAACCATTTTAGCAGTTCTAAATTTCCATGGTGCCCCAATGCCTTCCACCATGTTTCCGCTCTATCCGACTTACTGTTCGGGAGCAGATAACAACTGAAGATTTTCAACATGGTTGACATGGCGGCCAATTTGGATATCGGAACAGCAGGATTTTAACAATTCTAAATCTCCATGTGGCCCCAATACCTCTAACCATGTTTGGGCTCTATCTGACGTAGAGTTCGGGAGCAGAAGTGGTTTCAAGATTTTTAAGATGGATACCAAACAAACAATTTAAGAAATTCTAAATCTCTATGTCGCTCAGATGCATCCTATCAAGTTTCGGCTCAATCCAACTTACGGTTTGGGAGGTGATGTCGTTTGAAGAATTTTAAGATAGCCGCCAGAGTGGCCATCTTGGAAATCGGAACGGAAAAATTTTAACAATTAAAAAATTTTTCTGAATCTCTATGTCGCTTCGATGCCGCCAATCAAGTTTTGGCTCATTCCAACTTAAAGTTTTGGGAGGAGATGTGTTTAAAGCCTTTCAAGATGGCCCCGTGGCGGCCATTTTGAATATAGGAACAGGACAATTTTAGCATTTCTGAATCTCTGTGTCACTGTGATGCTTCCCATCAAGTTTTGGCTCAATTCATGTTAAGATTTTAGAGGAGATGTCGTTTGAAGAATTTCAAGACGGCCGCCATGGCGGCAATCTTGAATGTCGGAACAGAACGACTTAAGCAATTCTGAATCTCTATGTCGCTCCGATGCCTCCCATTAAGTTTCGGCCAAATATTACTTATGGTTTAGGAGAAGATGTCGTTTGAAGAATTTCAGTGTGTCAGTGTCATGCCTCCCATCAAGTTTTAGCTCAATCGGACTTACGGTTTGGGAGGAGATGTCGTTTAAAGAATTCAAGATGGGCGGCCATCTTGTATATCGGAACGGAACGATTTTAGCAATTCTGAATTCTCATGTTGCCACAATGCATCCCACTAAAAAGGGTAAGAGAAAAGTCCAAGGAGTGCCCCAATCACAAACCGCAGCCTTTTCCTGACACCAAAAGGAAGAGAAAACAGACAAAACCAAACAAGCGCAAATCGAACAAACGTACGAAAGGCACCAAGAATAGCTCTCTCTTCCCAAAGCAAGCTAATCGCAATGCTAAAAGGACTGAAAAAACACAAGACAAAAATAACACAAGGCAAGACAAACAAGAGAGACAAGCTGGGCCTGTATCGCTCACCTGATTACCAGACAAGTCTGAGTCAATTGACCTTTAGGTTCAAGAGAAGAAGTTCAATATTGATTTTCAAAATGGTGGCCATCTTTGATTTCCAATCAAAATGATTTAAGCTACCTTTGATCTACAAGTCACCTTCCAATGAGTCAATTGCCCTTTTAAGTTCAAAATAGATTTTCAATATGGCTGCTAGGGCAACCATCTTGGATTACCGATCAAAATGATTTTAACTATTTTTTATCTACAAGTCACCCCAATACTGCCTAAAAAATTCTAATCAATGGGTAGGAGAAGTAGTTCAAATAGATTTTCAAGATGGCAACTGTGGCGGCCATCTTGTATTTCCGATCATATCGATTTTAGGTATTTTTTATCTACGTCACCTGATAATTCTTGCCAAGTTTAACCCAAACTGGCCTTTCAGTTCAGGAGAAGAAGCGAAAAACAGATTTTCAAGATGTTTTCCGATCGGAACAATTTTAGCTATTTTAAGATGTCCGCCATGGTGACTATCTTGGATTTCAGATTGAAACGATTTTAGCTATTTTTTTTATTTACCAGTCCCCCTATGCTTCCTAACATGTTTCAAGTCAATTGGTTTAAACATTTTTTATTTTCCAAATATTACATAACACTATACATTGTAACACATAAGAAATAGGATCAGAACGAAAGTATGACTACTTATTTAGTTCTTCTCCTTAACAATTACAGTTGTACAAATAGTGACGGAAAAAAAAAGTTAAGCAATATGGATCTCAATTTGTGAATGTAAATTAAAGATGCAGAATTAAAAGAAGAAGAAAAAAACACAAACAAACAAATATAAAAAACATTATATAAAGAGCAATGATAAGATAACGAAAGCAAAAAAAAAAAAAAAAAAAAAAATACTGGAAATGACAGTAAGGTCAGATCATCAATTAAAGAGCCATAACTGTTAACTGGTTCATACTAATGCCACTTCTAAGGCTGATAATATCAGTCGTAGAAGTCGCTTTAATATATCACAAGACCTTAAGGGATTTTAATAAAAACAAATGTGTGTGTGTGTGGGGGGGGGGGGGGATAAGGGCAGCGCTTCCCTGGTAAGTATCCCACAGAATCTACTGACTTTTCAATAGAGAGTTGCATGAACAGAACATTTTATTTAAATGGCTTCAACAGTTAAAAGCGTTTTGTGTCGCTTATATACGTTTGGACTTTTTCAAATATAAGAACATTTGTTGTGTATGGTAAAGAGGCATCTCCATATAGTAGAAGATTAAGAGATATTGTTTGATACTCTGATATAGCGTTAAAGAGTTCGTTTCTCTGTGCGGTGTAAAACGGACAACAAAGTAGATAATGGTGCGAATTTTCTACCTGTCCGCAGCGGCAAAATGGAGGTTCAGTTATATTTTTGGAGTAGAGATCGCTGTTTAAGCTGCTAAATTTTGTTCGGAGACGTGTATGCAAGATCTGTGTTTTCCTATTTCCTGTATAGAAATATTTTGGAATAGACGTTCTGTTGCGGCTTAAATAATTCAAGTCAATTGGCCTGTCGGTTCAGGAGAAATATGGAAAAATAGATTTTTAAGATGGCCACCATGGCGGCCATCTTGCATGACGGCCATCCTGGATTTCCGATCGGAAAAATGTTAGCTATTTTTGATTTACAGGTCACCCCAAAGCTTTCTACCCAGGTTCGAGTCAATTAACCTTTCGGTTCACGAGAAGAATGACAAAAAATAGATTTTCAATATGGCCGCAATGGTGGCCATCTTAGATTTGCGATCTGAACGATTTTATTTTAATTATTTTTTTTTATCTAGAAGTCATCCTGATGCTTCCTACCAAGCTTCAAGTCAGTTGGCCTTTCGGTTTAGAAGAAAAAATGAAAAATAGATAATCGAGTTGGCCGCCGTGGTGGCCATCTTGCTTTTCCGACTGGTACTATTTTAGCTATTTTTTATCTACAAGTCACCCTGGTGAATCCTATAAAGTTTCAAGTCAACTGGCCCGTCGGTTCAGGAGAAGAAGCCAAAAATAGATAAACAAGTTTGCCGCCATGGCGGCCATCTTGGATTTCCGATAGAAACGAGTTTAGCTTTTCATGATCTAGAAGATGCTTCCTACCAAGTTTCTAGCCAAGTTTTCCTTTTGTTTCGGGAGAAGAAGCGAAAAATATATTTACAAATCACCTTGATGCTCCCTACCAAGTTTCCAGAAGAAGAAGTGAAAAATAAAATTTCAAGGTGATTTCCGATCGGAACGATTTTAGCTATTTTTTGATCTGCAAGTCCACCCGGTGCTTCTTACCAAGTTTTGAGTCAATCGGCCTTTCGGTTGAGGAGAAGAAGTGAAAAATGAATTTTCAAAATGACGGCTATCTTGTATTTCCGATCGAAACGATTTTAGCTAGTTTTTATCTACAAGTTACCCCGATGCTTCCTACCTAGTTTCCAGTAAATTGGCCTTTTGGTTCAGGAGAAGAAGCGAAAAATATATTTTTACAATGGCCGCCATGGCTTCCATATTGGATTTCCGGTTGGGACCATTTAAACTATTTTTGATTTACAAGTTACCCCAATGCGTCCTACCAAGTTTCGAGTCAGTTGGCCTTTCGGTTCAGGGGGAGAAGCGAAAAATAGATTTTCAAGATGGCCGCTTGGAATTTCGATCGTACAATTTTAGCTATTTTTGATCTTCAAGTCTCCTCGATGCTTCTTACCAAGTTTCACGTCAATTGGCCTTTTGGTTTAGGAGAAGAAGTGAAAAATAGATTTTTAAGATGGCAGCCATGGCGGCCATCTTGGATTTCCGATCTGAACGATTTAAGCTACAAGTCACCCCGATGTTTCCTACTAAGTTTCGAGTCAACTGGCTTTACGGTTCACGAGAAGAAGCGAAAAACAGATTTTCAAGATGGCGGCCAGGGCGGCCATCTTGTATTTCCGATTAAAACTATTTAACTATTTTTGATCTACAAGTCACCCCGGTACTTCCTTCCAAGTTTCGAGTCAGTTGGCCCAGGGGTGTAGGAGGAGAAGGCTTTTAAAGCAATTATTGACGCCGCACGCCGGTCGACAGACGACGCACGACGCACGACGGACGACGGACATTGACCGATCACAATAGCCACCTTGTGCACTTCATGCTCAGGTGAGCTAACAAATCGCCTCGTAGAATAAACCATAAAGCAACAAAGAGTAAGACTAACACCAGGACCACTAGCTATTTCTGATCGGCCTTAGAACGGTCAGTTTCAGTTCAATCCAACTTATGGATCTGGAGGAGATGTCGAAAATGTGCTAACGACTGACGGACGACGGACAGACGGAAGGACAGACGACGGACATAACAGGCTATGGCTTAAGCTGACCTCGAGCAAAGCTCAAGGTGAGCTAATAATAAGCATACGAGGAAATAAAGTACAGATTTAGCTGAGCAGTTTAGTGAAATTTTGTGAAAAACAGTTGAACATTTAGCTTTTAAAAATTTGGACTTTTTTGTCATGTAAGCGACACCATTTTTGTGAGTAAGTGACATCATAACCAGCTAATTAAATATGCAAAAAAATAATAAATCATATACAAAACAATACAATATGGCTAGACACATGTAAATATGTCCATTATTTCTGTTAACTCACAGCTTTTATTTGTGTCTAAAAAAATATTCAAATGGCGAAGCCATGCTCGCAAATAACTTAAAGCTACAATATTCTTACTTTGTCCGCCAATTCCGGAATTTTACCGAACAATTCTGGAATTGCGCTGGAGATATTGTAGTTGATCGATAAGGTACGAGGGTAGTTCAATAAATTCGTAGAACTCGGTATTTTTCTATACAATTCAAGATTTCTTTTTTCATTTTTGTGCACTGTAACTCTTTGTCAGTTGAATGATAACAGCCGTTCAGTCAACACGTACATTTTTTTGCTCTTACTTTATGTTTGAAAACCTATACCCATAGGCAAAAATGGAAAGTCAGAATATTGAGTTCAGAGCAGTCATAAAGTTCCTCACTAAGGAGGGTGCAAAGGCTAAAGAAATCCATTGGCGCATGGCTGATGTGTATGGTGATAGTAGCCGAAAGTATTCCACAGTGGCAAAGTGGTCAGCAGAATTTAAACGTGGGCGAGACTCCTTAGAAGATGACCCAAGGCCAGGTCGCCCTGCTGATGTCATCAGCCAGGAGATGATCGACCGTGTTTAGAGACTTGTCCTAAGCAATCGCCGAATCAAAGTTGCTGAACTTGCTTCAGAATTTGGTATTTCTAATGGAAGTGTTTACACTATAATCCATGAACATTTAGGCATGTCAAAAGTATCTGCCAGGTGGGTACCCAGAAACCTGAACATGCAAGATCGTCAGCAAAGGGTGGAGTCAAGTCAAGAACTTCTGGAAGTGTACAATGCCAATCCAGAAGACTTTCACATTCGTCTTGTGACAGGAGATGAAACTTGGCTTCACCACTGGGACCCAGATACTAAAAAAGAGTCCATGCAATGGAAGCACCCTGGCTCACCCCAACCTAAGAAATTTCGTACCCAACCATCAGCCAGCAAGGTAATGGCCACGGTGTTTTGGGACTCCAAAGGGATTATATTGATAGATTACAAGCCTGCTGGTACTTCAATTACAGGAGAATACTATGCCAATGTCATTAAACAATTAAGGGCTGCTATTAAAGAAAAACGAAGGGGAAAGCTAGCTGCTGATGTCCTTTCATTTGCATGATAATGCCCCTGTGCATAAGTCCAGAGTTGCACAAGCGGCTGTTCGTGAGTGCAAGTTCGAGCAGTTAAATCACCCGCCATACAGTCCAGACCTGGCCCCAAGTGATTATTATCTGTTTCGAAATTTGAAGTCCCACTTGCGTGGAACGAGATTTTGGGACGATGATGAACTCAAGGCTGCTACAGAGGCTTGGTTTGAGGACCAAATAGACGGCTTTTATTTCAAAGGCATAGACTGCTTAAAAGAAAAGGGGACCAAATGCATTGAAGTAAAGGGGAATTATATTGAAAAATAATGTTGAAACCATCTTCCAATCTGTGAGTTAAACCCCGAGTTCTACGAACTTATTGAACTCCCCTCGTAAATGTGCCTGCGCAAAGTGGGAATAGTTTGGACAAAGTGAGAATATATTAAACTAGTAGGTTGGTTTAGGGGAAAGATGGAACGAGAATTAGCTTAAATTGATAATAACAGGACACGCATCCTTCTACCAACTAACAACGCCCCTAAAATTTTAGAATTCTTCCTTACAGTCAACACCCATAATTCTAGAAACAAAATGTTCCATCGTGATGAATGTATTTTCTTTCTTTCTTTTTTCATTTCTTCTTTCTTTCTTGCTTACGTAGATAGATAGATAGATAGAACTCAGAGATCGGCATACTTCAGAGGACATGGTTAATGCTTTGTTTTAATTGTTGCCCTATGCCATTAAAAAATTCGGAAAGAACAAAGACACGAGAAAAACAATTCAATTATATTACGGCTAATTAATTATCTATTTTCCTCAGCAATATAAGTCTAGAGTCCGATTTTTGGACGTTGGCAAACAATGTAAACCAAAAGCGGACGCTGCACTTAGCCCAGAGTCCATTTTTTGGACATATTAATGTAGACCCGGAGCAGACGCCACAGATAGCGGCGTTTGATCAGGGTTTTCACAGTTTGCTTGCCGAAATATAAACTTGTATCTAACCAAGACAAGCCTAGAGTCCATTTTTTGTTTGGGACGTAGGCAAATAATGTACCCAGAGGGAACGCCACAGCTAGCGACGTCTGATCAGGGTCTCCACAGTTTCTTGCAGAAAAATAAACTTGCAGCTAACCAGTATAAGCCAAAAGTCCATTTTTGGACGTAGGCAAATAATGTAGACCCAGAGCGGATGCCAAAGCGGCGTCTGATCAGGCCACCACAGTTTGCTTGCAGAAATATCAACTTGTACCTCACCAATATAAGCCCAGTTTATTTCTTTGAAATACTAATTAACTACAAAGAATAACGAAATAAAATAAAAAATAAAAAATAAAAAAAAATAAAAAAAATAAGATAAAATAAATAAAAAATAAAGATAATGATAACGAAAAAACTAAACCCTTATATCTCCACTGAAACATATGTTGTGGCTTCTCATTAGAAGCTCCTCAACGGGACGTTTCTAAAGAATGTCCACAACATATGGTTTCGTGGAGAAATAAGAATTATGCGGGTAGAAAAATAAATCAGAATGCAACATTTTAAAACATTTTTTTTTTTCAGATAATGACAATTCATTCAAATTGTCTTTCTTATTTTTTATTATTATTATTATTATTATTATTATTATTATTCATTTTTTTTTCTCCTCTAAAACAAGGTTTGTGGGCAGTCGTAATAAACCGCCTCCATGAATACCCAAAACCTATGTTTGTTATAGATCTTGGATAATCTTAGAAACGCTTTGACAATAAGGCAGTTCTTAAGGTTACCCACAATTAAGTCTTGAGCAGACATTATAATATTTTGCATAGGCGTGTTAACGTAATGCTGACTGTATGATGTTGAATGCTATGTTTTGATTGGTAATCACATAAAAGAACCACAATTATTAATCATAACCTTGTAATGGTAGTATGCGGAAAAGTAAGCTTCAAAGATGTCCAAACACCCTGACTGGAAAATGTTGGAGAATGGAAATACGTTGAAAACACAAAACTAAGCCTTTTATTATATTTTCAAAATGCAAAAGAGGTTTAAAAATACGATTTACTGCCATAAGAAAAACTAATTACAAATACATGTACAATGGTAGATATTCTCACTTTGTCCCGATTCCTACTTTGCGCATGAGCAATTCCGGAATCGTCTTGCGCAATGTAAGAATTCCTACTTCGCCCGGCAAAGTGAGAATTCTTACTTTGCGCAGGACGATTCCGGAATTGTACCGATTCTTACTTTGCGCAGAACATATATACCCTCGTATCCTATATATATATAGAAACACAAATTAGCATTCAAAAATCGGTCGCGCCGGGACATGTTTTGAACAGATATTGATCAATTTTGACCTGATGCTTGTTTTCAAAATCCAAGCATTCCCGCCAATTAGGTATGGTCAAGAACCTTAGAATCAATTTAAAAGGACGTTGAGTAAAGTCTACCAAATATTTTATGCATTTTTAGTTATTCGCCGGCGTTTACAAATCGATAAAATTCACATAAATGGAATTCTTCCTGTAATGTTTTTTATAATTACGTAATAAAAAAGTGATGCTTCTATGACATCACTAAGGAGACAACTCAAAAGGTTTAACTGTTTGTTGCTAGTCTTATTTAAAAATCTATAAAACCTGCCAGGTTTTATGTGCAGTCGGACGTTTGCAACCATTTCTATTTAAATCAAACTAAAGCTGATTCATCAGAAAACTTTGCTGACAACCAGACAACCAATGAAAAAGAAATCGAACAATGATAGTTTAGAAACAAAAAAAAAACAAAAAAAAAAAAACAAAAAAAAAAAAAAAACAACATTAAACAGTGATTCCTACCTGTAAACTGAAAAGAGTGTTGAAACAATGTCTAAGGAGACAACTCAAAAGGTTTAACTGTTTGTTGCTAGTCTTATTTAAAAATCTATAAAACCTGCCAGGTTTTATGTACAGTCGGACGTTTGCAACCATTTCTATTTAAATCAAGTTAAAGCTGATTCATCAGAAAACTTTGCTGACAACCAGACAACCAATGAAAAAGAAATCGAACAGTGATAGTTTAGAAACAAAAAAAAAAAAAAACATTAAACAGTGATTCCTACCTGTAAAATGAAAAGAGTGTTGAAACAATGTTTTTCTAAGGTATATTCGGCACAATCAATATATCCGAATACATGAAAACTCTGTAGGGGATGCATTCGAACAGTATACAATACCATTATGAATAAGTCACTCTTTCAAGAAACATCAATGATAAAGTGTTAGACAAAAGGATAAAGGGAAAGTTAACAAAGATTTTATAAAGCATAAAAATTTGACCATCATTTAGCAGACAGTAAGCAAACGTACAAAAGAAAAGCTATGAGTGTTATTGACCACTGCATTACCCCTTATGTCTGGATAGACAAACCTAAGCCAACAGTGAAGACCCAGGTCAACTGCATCGGAACAATTAGTTTATTAAATTTGTTCTTTTAAGACGTGCATGGTTAGAACTTGCAGTGGTAATACCTTTCAGCTGAAATATTTTCTCCGATTTACAAGAATACAAGTGTAAATATTTTTATCATTTTTTTCCAGAAAAAAATGATATTTCATGCGCATTGTCGCCTATAGGGTGATTCGCATGAAATATCAATTCCTATTTTCTTGACAAAATAAGACAAATACAAGTCAATTGTTCTCTGGTATTTTTTTCATCAGCGTACGAAAAACAACAAAAAGCTTTCTGTTATTGGCATGCGATAAGAAACTTGTACCATATCCTTGAGTCTAGGGAGATTTGTGGGACTGTACAATATAGTACTCTAAGTAAACTGGCTGCTCACCGTTTGGGTTGCAAGTGGGATTAACGTTACTCCATAATTCGTCAGCTTGACATGTCCGAATTATTGTGAACGACAATGTATAACCTGGATCACAGGAAAATGAGGCAATCGACTGATATTCAGTATTACTAGTATATGACACAACTCCGTTAGCAAATCCAGTCACAGGACCGCAATCTGAAAAAGAAAGTTACACCACAACCTCTTTATAACACTATTGTTGGGGTCCATAGCATAAACCGTGTTAGTTAAACAACCTTCTCTCGTGGAGATTGATCATGAAATATTATCTACGTCATTTTCTCCCTTCCGCTAATTCAAAAAGGGCAGTTGTCAGTTTCTGGCGAAAGAATGTGCACAATACTGGTTAACCGCTTAGAGGACTAATCCTGCCCAGTAAAAGTGTAGTTAGGTAAACTGACTGCGCTCGACATGACCATATTGGGTTGACTGGGCCGTAAAACCTCAACACAAACAAAGTTAAACAACCGTGTTATAAATGGTCATTTTTCAATATAATCTATACATTTTTGGGATCCATCTTTGAACCGTTTTATATCCAAAACCGTGTTATAACGAACCGTGTTATAAAGCGGTTGTAGTGTATGATTTACCGGTAAATTGTTTGTTGAGGTTTTACGGCCCAGTCAACCCAATTGGGTCATGTCGAGCGCGGTGATTTGCCGGTAAAGGCTGGCCAACTTATTATAAGGTAAATGTTTACTGCATATATAGGTATAACCTGTAAAGGGAGCTACTTGCCGTTTTACGTGGAACGCAGGATTTGTTTTCTGCCATGCCGAAATTGTACAGAGACCAGCCTAATAAATTTTAAACGTAAAGGTCAAAGCGGCATCTGGGTTTGGTTGGTCTATATAATACGACGAGTCTTTATTGACAATGATGTATCATGGAATTCCCTTGTTTAGTATTTCTCGTGTGATGTAATGGTTTGTTTTTACTCGTATACATTAGCAGCTGAAAAAGAACAAAAAGATAATGTTTGGTACATTCCGGCCCTTTACAGAGTCCCATACAGAAAAAAAAAACTTGCCAGGCGACGTGAGGCGTCTGGTTCAAGGCTGTATTACGTCAAATAGAAATTTGGAACCGGTAATGACAGGTCATTGGCAAAGGATATATTTATACCTATAACAATCTGAAAGGATAATGTGCAAATCGATTAAACAAGTCTCCTGTTGCAAAAGGGAAAATTTTCAGATTATCAGTCACGTCATTTTAAGAGACTATAGTGTGTTTTAGTTTTTAGTTTACACCAGTTCCGTCAGGGGAGACATCTTTTGTGACTTCCTGTTTGCTTTAATGCACGCTTAGTTCCTTCTGAAATAGTGGCGTTACTGTCATATTGCTCTATGAGGGAAGAATTCGCTTCCTCTAGGAACAAATTCTTTGTGTACAGATTTTTGCAATCGATTTCACATGCGCGAAAAATGTTGCAGCGAAAGTGCAAAATGTTGCGGTGGAAGCGGAAAGTGTTGCAGTGAAAGCGGAGGAAGCGGAAACGGTTGCGGTTTCCAACAGATGGAGCAAATTCTTTCCTTATAGAGCAGTTTAATAGTTTTTGTAGTCGATTTAATTTGTGTGGAAAGTGTTGCGGCGGAAGCAGAAAATGTTGCGTGGGAAGCGAAAAGCTTTGCGTTGAAAGCGGAGGAAACGGAAAATGTTGCTGTTCTCACCGCAACACTTTCAGCATAATTATGCAAAAGTACAACCGGTGGAGGCAACTCTGTCAAAATATTTCGCCTTTCTTTGCTCTGCAAAACTTTTACAAAATCATTTTCTAAGTTTTGCCGTCAACATTTTGAATGATTTTCTCAGTGTAACGTTTGAAAAGGCTATTTCAACAGAGTCTGTCCGAAACCGAGATTTCAGGCGACTTTCTTTATGATCTCTGAAAATACCTTGGTAAGTCTAATTTTTAAAACAATTATGAAAGAACATTTATCGTTATAAAATGATAGAATATAGCCGTGGTGTTATTAGACAGACTGCAAGCTTAATGATTATCCCACTCGGCATTTATTCCCAAATATTTCGACGTCAAACGCAATTTGCTGCTATAAGGAATGCAAAGGTATAACAGTAGAGCGCCTTCGTAGAAATCAAAATGACGTTATGAAGATTTTAGCAGTTATGATGAATATCGATAAAAAGAGGGTGAACTGTATTATATGCCGACCAAGCTGACCTGTCGCTTTGACATTTTGATTAAAACATTTACAAGTATACGTTTATTGCGTAAACAAGTTTTTTACTTGTAAAACTGAGCGAATGTATGACTCGCGTGTAATGCAGGATTTTCTAACTGTCACGCCTCAGTTGTACAGTGGACGTATCCTGATGACTACCGATTGCAATAGTCAAAGTGACAGGTCAGCTGGTCGATCTATAGTAGCCTACCATTTATTTGGCATGTTGGGTCTGCATTACTCCACGTTCCGTCTGCCTGGCATGTAATCAGTGAAGGAATGGATACTGTATATCCTGTATCACAAGTAAACTGTGCTATCGATCCAACCGTTGTTGTTCCACCTATATGATTCACTTGCCCATTAGCAGGATTGTTTAGAGTACCACAGTCTAGAAAAGTAAACTGAGAGTGACCAAACCAGCGGAGGAGTTGTTTAGGAGAAGTATTTGGTGATAATATGGGATAATTTTCTCCAGTTCTGCATAAAATCATATGTTGTGGGTACTCATTAGAAATGCCTCGCACATATGTTGTGGTACTCATTAGAAGCGCCTCGGCGAGGCGCTTCTAATGAGTACCCACAACATATGATTTTATGCAGACGTAAGAAAAAAATATCCTAGAATTATCACCAAATACTCTTCTTTAACAATTCCTCTGACAAATCTTAAGGTTATTTGATGCACTTGCTAAAAATCTCGCTCATTTATAACTTCCTATATTCGGGCTCATCGTGGTCCTGTTTGTGGTTTTCTTGTGTTCTGGCTTCAGATCGCCATTGAGCCCTTTGCTTTGTTTCATCACAATGTTTTTGATTAAATGTGTTTCACTGTGATGTTTCATAGATGAGGTGGAGTAAATCTCGTATGCGGACCGAACATATATTTGTAATTTGGAGCTGCATCAACGTTAAAGGTGAGGTTTCATGCGAGTAAAATTGATTTTAGCATACCCCAGTAGTTTTCGATTGACCTTTCCAGTTGCAGTTCCCCTTTGTTTGTGTGTCTGTGGTTTCATTTGTGGCGTTTGCCTCGGGACGGTTAAGCTTCGTGATTATGACACTTCACGGATATGTTCTCTTTTATTTTTTCCTGTTTAGTTTACTATATTAACCGGTTTGTGTGTGTGTGTGTGTGTGTGTGCGTGTGTGCGTGCGTGTGTGTGTTATGTTTTGTGTTTTTAATTCCAGAGCAATAATAACGATCGCTTTCTCCTGTTTTACTCACTTATGAACATGATCTTGAATCACTCGAAACAGAAGTTTGATAGCAGTTGATAGGCGTAGCGCTCATCATGCATATTACGTATATGCGTAAGCAAAACTATTAGCTATAAGGAGAGCTTAAGTTCATCCTTTATTATAGGGACAGCTCTTAAAAGAAAAAATTTGCTCCCAGAGGTAGCGAATTCTTTCCTTAAAGAATGACTCCTCCTTTTTAAAGCGACACTAAATAGTTTTGTGGTATCTGTTTCCTGGAAGTGTGTAAAAATAATTTCGTTCTTGCTTTACCACGGAAGTTGTCATCAAACAGGGCCCAGTTGTTCAAAACTACCGATGTCGTCAGTCAACGTATCGTTAAAACTTTGATCATCAAATATGGCACATACGCTAATATTTTGCTGAAAAACTATGGGCAAAAGCTACTCACATTTTGCAGAAAAAAAATACCTGTGAGCTAGATATTGTACTTACTAGAGCAATTAACATTTTGACCACTAACGAGCGCGTTAATTAACGCTAACGACGCTTTAAACAATTGGGCCCTGTTATCTTATTAGCTGGCGTTTACAATTGTCTTGTAGACATATAAGATTCATTCGTTTGTTGAACAATTAAAATGGCTGCCGACTGCCGATACCATTCAGACATTCATGTACACGTATAAATGGCTACCGATCCCCTTTAGTCCGTTGTGTACAGGTAACAATGGCTGCCGATCAGATACACGTAAAATGGCTGCCGATATCCTTTAGGCATTTATGTATACGTAAAGTGGCTCCCGATAACCTTTACACACACACACATTCATGTACACGTAGCTATGGCTGTCTATACCTTTAAGATATTCATGTACACGTACAAAAAGCTACGAATACCCTCTAGATATTCATGTACATGTAAAATGGCTGCAGATCTCCTTTAGACACTCATGTACACTAAACAATAGCTACAGATACCTTTTAGACATTTATGTACACGTAAAAATGGCTGCCGGTACCCTCTAGACTTTTATGTACACGTAGAGATGGTTGCTGATACCACCTAGACATTCATGTGTACGTTTGTTTGTGTTGAGGTTTTACGGCACAGTCAACCCAATGGGGTCATGTCGAGCGCGGTCGGTTTACCTAACCACACTTTTACTGGGCAGGCATAGTCCTCTGAGCGGTCAACCAGTATTGTGCACATTCTTTCGCCAGAAACTGACAACTGCCTTTCTTGAATCAGCGGAAGAAAGAGAATGACCATAGAAAATATTTCATGATTAATCTCCACGAAAGAATGTTGCCGACCTCGGCGGGGGTTGAATCCGCGACCTCCTGGTCTCCAGTCGAACGCTAATCCAACTGAGCCACCCAGGCCATCATGTGTACGTAACATGGCTACTATGTACGAGTACTGGTGTGCACTATGTTTAATTTATAGTTTTGTCCGAAGAATATAATCAAACGATATAACAGGGCTGTGGAAATACTGTGCCCGACCAGTCCAACTTGTCCTATTTCCCTTATTACTGTATTACTGTATCCAAGGCCTAGTATAATCTCTCGATTCTCTCATCACGCATATTACGTATATGCGTAAGCAAAACTATTTGCAATAAGAGAGATTGCCTTAAATTTCACAAGTTCATCCTTTATTATAGAGACTGCTCTTAAAAGAAAGAATTTGCTCCCAGAGGGAGCGAATTCTTTCCTTAAAGAGTGATCCCTCTTTTTCAAGCGACACTAAATAGTTTTGTGGTACATGTATCTGTTTCCTGGAAGTGTATAAAAATAATTTCGTTCTTGATTTACCACGGAAGTTATCATCAAACAGCATATATGACACAAGAATATGTCATTTTTGGTCAAGTAGAACTTGGTTGGACAAGTAGATATTGCTAATTTATTTGTCCGTGGACAAGTAATAAAACGATGTTTCCACAAAGCTAGATATAATTTAAGCGACTAAAGCGGGCGCAAATATGATGTTTAATTTCACCAGGCAAATCCAAATTACTAACAACTCATCCCTCTTATTCACGCAAATAAGTTATATAAATTAATCGGAAATTTCATCATATTTCCTGTCGGTTGCAATGTATTCTTAGGTGAGAATATTGTTTTCGGTGTAATCTAAATTAATTGTATGACAGAATGAATACAGCAGACCGTATACACAGTTAAATTCATTCGTTTGAAGTGAAAATTAGGTTTTTTTTCGGTGGAAAAAAGTAGGTTAAGCTGTAACAACTAATACATTCTTACCGATTAGAATGCAATTTGTGCCTGAGCCGTCATCTTCGTAAGTTGCCTGACATAAACATTGAAATCCACCATCATCCCTGACCACTGGGTCAGTCCGAACCCAATCCGATCACCATCGGGTTCGAGCTATTGAGGTTCGACTGTAACTGGTCCTAGCGGCAACTCTGCATATATGAGCAGTCGCAGGCAAAATCAACACTGACCTGTGCATCACGCGCAGTGACCTGTGTATCTGTACAGTCTGGTCCCTTAGCGACACATCGAGTGCGCAGTCAGACTGATCAAATATCCATGTTGACTTGACTCTCCCCTGGGCGCCAAGAGATTGTGTTGGAATTGTCATGAGCTGGCTCATATGGCGTCCAAAATCAGCAGGCCGATTACCTACAAATCTACCGGCGCAGTGGCTAGAACGTCCGCCTTGCATTCGGAAGGTTGTGTGCTCGATCCCAGTCAGCATTCTACGTAAATCTATATCGAGCCGTCATCGGCCCGTCAGGGTAGCTGACGGGCCGATGACGGCCCGATGTAGATTTACGTAGAATGCTAGCTGGGATCCCCGGCCAAGCGACACCAAAGAAATTAAACATGATATTACTGTAGCTGCTCTTTCGCTTGGCGCTCAGCATTAAGAAAACGGAACAGTTCGGCCTGGTATAACGTGACGGGGTGGAATGTTACTTATTGTGTGTTGCGCGGGATATTTTAGTGAGGCAGCATTCTAAAAGTGAATATTGAACTCCCTGTCATATAAAGACATAGTCGCAATATGACTAAAAGACCGTGACGTTGAACACAGATAGATTAAAATAAAAAAAAAATAACCTTCGAACTTTCTTTTTTTTAGATTGAAATCTGCTCGATGAATCAAATTAATATGATATTCGCGCTTGCGCGGGTCTTTTTCTAGTAAACTCTATGGTAGCAATCATTACGACTATTAGGCATGTGCAAATTCTTTTGTTTAAGAGTAGCCCCATTTTGGAAGGGACACTGCAGAGAATTTTGGTAGTTGTTTTCTGGATGTGCGTACAATAATTCCGCTCTAGTTTAGCCACTGATTGGTACTTTTAATTTCGTTTATGGACATCATTAAAAAGTCTAATGTTCCGAGAGATGGGTCCATGCTGCTTTCATTCAACCACATCGAACAACTTACATTTTGTTAGTTAGCAAAATAATTGTGGTCTTGTTCCATGATAATAACGTGTCTTCCCCACTCAACTCTGACCCTGCTAACCCACTCACGGCTTTAACAGTTTTTGATTGACCTTCATATCCCCTAAACACAGCAGCGGACTGCATTTTACTGAAACATATTCTCCGAGAAAAGAAGACAACAATTCATACAAATCATTTCCTGCCTCTTTATTTTCCTAGGAAAAAACTATTACAAATATCTTAAAATGTCGTCTGCTTCAATCTGGAATGGCGATTTGTGTTTAAGAAATGTTAGTATCAATAGTTTGCACACAATGGAATAAGCCCAATTCCTAAAAAAATATAAGTACAATATTTTCAGTTTGTCGGCTGCTGAATTTGCCAAGAGGGTGGTAAGGTTTCACATGTTCACATCCAAGTTTCTTAAGTGGTCTCTCGTCCAATTTAGAATTTTGAGACATCTTTTTAGTAATAAAGAGTGGTAGCAGAAAAATAAAAATAATTAAAATAATAAAAGTAATAATAATAATAAAGAATGGCAATGTTGATTCTGAAGAATGGCTATTGGCCAACGCCATCTGCAAAGTGTTTTGGGCCTCTAGGCTGACAAGGTTATTTAAAGTATTGATACACTGGTCTTTCTCGAAGTTCATGTTTTCGCGATATTGTCAGACAACATTAGGTTAACAAGTATTAGCATTCACGAAAAAGCTTGGTCTACGCACACATTGTATAGGCAAGCTTTATTTTGTGAAAACTAATACTTAAAAAAAGCATTGGATAGTCTATCACTTTTCATGACGTGCTTCCGGAACAATGACTAAGATTGTCTACGACCGCAGATTGGGCGTAAACAAGAAGTCTATGTAATGTATACCACCAGGTTCCTTCACAATATAAAATGAAAGCAGGTGTACATAGGGTTTACATTATTAGTCAAATTATCAGAATTTTGCAGTTTTGGGTTGATTGTTTACAATCGAGCCATAGTATACATACACCAAAATTTCCGAGTTTGGCCGAAAGTCGCATGGTTTTGTTCCAAGCCATCACGAAAACATGCCTATATAATTTTGACCCCCTTAAACCCCACTTTTATATAGTAAAACTGGGGTTTACAGGGGTATACATTATTTTTCTTATTTCTGCTCAAAACATAGATTGTGGGTACTCGTTAGAACCGCCTCATCGAGGCGGTTCTAACGAGTACCCACAATCTATGTTTTGAGCAGAAATAAGAAAAATATCAGAATTTTTTATCTGAAAATTTTCAGTTTTTGGTGATAAAATTTGTAGTATGTTTGAATAGGCATGTTTTCGTAATGAACCAACGCAGTTCACCCCATAAACATGGATAAGCTTCTTTTTGGAGATGCCAGCATTAGTAACCGACAGACCTCAATACTTTTTTTCTGCCGTTCAAAATTTTATCAAAGGATTAAGAGGATTCACTGATAGCATATAAGATATAATTAGTAGTAGTAATAACAAAGAATGACAACTACAATCATTAATAAAAATGAATTATTCTTCAAGAGCCTTTTCTACAGGCCTGTTCATCTGGACTCCTGACAACCTTATTTATTTCACACACACACACACATACACACACACGCGCGCGCGCGCACACACACACACACACACACACACACACGCTAGCTATCAAGCACAAACTTATATACACGTTCACTTATTTTTCTTGGTCTTTATCTAATTATTTTTAAACTGTAAATATGTTCTTGTTTTGTTATTATGTATGGTTTCAATCAAAACAGATATCTTTACAATGCTGCCGAGCTGCTTGGACACATTCAATGGATGAACAGGGAAAGGGAACGAAAACTGGTTTATGGCTGCTGGAAGATAATGCATTGTATGCATAGCGGTTATATCAAGGTCGCTGACCTTAAGTATGAACCGATTTAACCCACCTGAGAGGATAGACCCGGTCCGGACGCGCTTCGCTATTGGACGACTGTTCCCAAGGAGCTCTGTGCGGATATTTTGACTGGTTTGCTTATCATTTGTACTAAAAAATCGAACTTCTCTGTTTAATGTCATTGTCATGTGAGTTATAATGTGTGTGCTTTATAATGTAGGGGAAGGGCCGTAACTAATATTGTGAGAACTTGTGGCCCGACCCCTTTGCATTAGTTATATGCAATAAAATATGATTAAACTAAACCAAAATTTTCTTTAAGGTTGTTGTCTATGTGATTATGAATTTCTGATTTCTGATTAACTCTGGCTATCAATGCCTGAGGTATTTGCCACAACCGCTCAAAGTGATGCATAGCTGATTAAAGTGATTAGAATCAAAAGGCGGACAAAATTTAGTGAACAGACAGACCATCAACTCTGTTATCCCGTCTTGTCCTGAGGTTATAAAACTTTTTTTATTCTCAACTCAGCTGAACATGAAATTTACTAACATTTGCTTTTTTTTTTTTTTTTTTTTTTTTTTTTTTTTTGCCAAAAATGGCTAAGCATGAAATTTTCTCTGCTAATAGATATAATAATGCCAACTTTTATTGGCATTTTCATATTGATTAGCAGAGAAAAGTTCATGCTTAGCTGACTAAGCATTAAAAATGCTTTATAACCTCGGGTCCTGCTTTGGGAACTGGATACATGTGGAATATATTCCGCCATTTTCGCCAATGGCGGCAACTTTTGCGCCAACTTTTTGTATGCTTTACTGCATGCCAAGCAAATTCTGAAAAGGAATCTATTCTGAAAATAAAGTAGATCCCTTATCGAAAGGAACAAAAGAATTTAAAGAGAATGCACAGTTGCCGCCCTTGAAAGTGTATCCATTCTCCTTAAGGAAAATGGATACACTTTCAAGGGCGGCAACTGTGACAAAATTGTATTACCTCACTTCTAAAAGGGGTCTTCTCTAAAAGGAAAGAATTTGCTCCAAATAAGAATTTGCATACCATGGGAAGCAAATTCTTTCCTTTTAGAGTAGACCCTTTTCAGAAAGGGACCGATATGCAAGAAGGCAAACAGGAAGTTACAAAAAGTTCTCTCGAGTAAAATATGGCATAAAACGTATAAGTGTATCAAGCCCTCTTAAAAGTACAAACTTTAATAGCTGTTGCCTAAGAAATACTAAAATTTATCTTTCCGAAACTATACAAAAATTAGATTCCTCTACCTTGAGCTAGAATTTCCCTCTCAGAAACAGCGAGTATCAGTCCAATGAAAACCAACTCCGCAAAATAATTCCGTTTTAGCATTTCTGCTGTCGTATTTTACGAAACATGCAGGATATATAGGAAAGAAAGATTAAGAGTTCCTAAAGCCAAACAGACATTTCTGTAATCTTTAGTCGAAAGTTTCCTTCACTACAAACCTACAAAATCGATCTGAAATAAACATATAAAACCCCTATGAAGAATTGTTTCTGTGGATTGTTTAAAGAGAGCCAAATAAAATTGTTTTACACATTTAAACAATATGGTATTGAATTATTCTCACGCCAATATCTAGCAGTATAACAATGTGTTATTCGGGTATTTTAAAACTATCATTATTTCAATTTATATAAAAAGACAAAAAAGGATGATAAGCTGGCTAATTCAATCAATACCCGCCCGTTCAACCTTCAGAATGTGACAAAAGAGGTTTATCGCTATATCAAATGGGCCGCTCCATGTGCTGAAAATATGTTTCGCGGCAACTGCAAACAGCGAAAGCCAATACCAGACCATAGCCTTCGCTACCCACTTGCAGAATCATAAAATACTGTCAAGGAAAACTAGGTCCCCGATGGTTTGTTCAGATTCTCATGGTGACCCGATTCTGCGCATTTTCCATATGCTCAAAGACACCTTTTAACCTGACACTGCCTAAATTTTAATGTAATCAGGATGAAAACATAACACGATGTGCATAATTACCATAACTGAAACCAGGCACTGATAATAGCACAGTACAATTAACATGGATACAATGTCATGTTCGACATAACCCTAATGGGTTGACTGGGCCGCAACTCCTCAATACAAACAGACAAAAAAGCAACGTCATGACAATGCACTGACGTTAATGCGACGTTGTATAAATGTTATGTGCCCGCTGTAGGTGAAAATCAAAATTCAGATCATAATTTTCAACTTGCGCATCAACAGTCTGGTTAGGATATTCGCAACTCGCTTTAAACATTCTACAAGAACCAATATACAGTGCGGGGAACCAGTGTGGGGAATTAGTGAACAAAGTGGGGAACTAGTGTACAGTGCGGGAACGGGTGAGGTGTTTAGTCATACAAATGATATCGGTCATCGTTGTTAATTATTGTTTTTGTTTGTTTGTTTTTCCACAGCGCGTTCAAAACCTGCGATCATGCGTTTATGCCATATTTGAACAGCGAACTCCCAGCAGTCTGATCTGATCCTTTGCTATTTACACATGGCTCAATGACCAGAGACCAACTCTGCATATTATGTACAAAACTATTTCTGAGGTTATGTGGGCCGCATCATGCAATACGTGTCTTCAGGCATATGCGGACAGCGAAGGCCCAGATCAGCCTGCGCATCCGCGCAGTCTGATCAGGGCCTTCCCTGTCCGCTGACAGGATCATTGGATACTACAGAATGTATGAATGGAGAGCAAATGGCCTAATGATACTCGTAGTTGCGCAGGATGATCTGAATCTGCACATTTTGCGCATGTTCCGCTTTCTTGCCTGACGCGACCCATATAAAGAATGGCAGTTCTGACTCACGGTGGGTAGCCATAACGGATCCTGAGTGATGAAATCGCTCATAACGCCTCGTGCGGGATCAAGTACCGGCTCCTGCGTGGATTTTGTGTATACACATACACACAGTGACCTCTTTTTACCCTCAAAAGTAATACGCCTTGAGCTGGAAGGTAAACATTGAAGTTCTTACGGGACTTTAAAGGATTTATAGTATTTATTTTCAATGTTTGTGATGTAGTATGTAAAGAAGTCTTTGCAGGAGATGATGCACAATTGTCAGGTATCCCGATACAAAACGATCAGTCGCACATAAAAAGCAAAATTTATAACGTCTGTGGTCATACAACCAGGCACATGTTATTCCAAGAGACATACCATAATCATAAATGACATTTTTTATGTGTTCCGAATTAAAGTTTGAGAACAAATCCGAGTATTTAAACAAAATATGTGACAATACGTGGAACGACTCCTGGGTGATTTTGGCACCAACTCCTGTGTGATTCTTCTTGTATGCTGGCACCAAATCCTGAGTGAGGTTGTTTATTTCGATGACTTCGACAGCGAAACTGGTCATGGAATAAATGGCACAGCACAATGCCCGACCGGGACTCGAACCCAGGAGCTCTCTCATACCAGACGATCGACCCTTGACAATTTCCCTCTGCTTAAATAGATTCATCCCCGAATCTGCTCGGAACCGTGCAGGTACCAATAATACGAGACTGTCCCTTTGCTGCTCGCAGTCCGAGCAAGGACCCACACGGAGCCACCAAATGTCACGGGGGAGGGGGGAAGCACAAGACACGACGGGATTCGGACTCAGGACCTCTCGCATATCGTGTGAGCACTCCTTGCATTTTATAACAGAATAGCTGTTTGTTTGTTTGTTTGTGTTGAGGTTTTACGGCCCAGTCAACCCAATGGGGTCATGTTACCTAACCACACGTTTATTGGGCAGGCTTAGTCCTCTAAACCGTTAACCAGTATTGTGCACATTCTTTCGCCAGAAACTGACAACTGCCCTTCTTGAATCAGAGGAAGGGAGAGAATGACCGTTGAAAATATTTCATGATCAATCTCCACGAAACAGAATAGCTATTGATGCGAATTTAGAAAAAAAAAACAACAAAAAAACTATTCAGCCCGACGAAATCTTGCTTTATCACTCAAGATATTTTACTTAACTGTACCTTGAGGAACATAATATCTCTTTGACAAAGGAGGCTTGCAATTACAGCCTGAATTACATTAGGCAGAACGTCTCCCTAGGCCTCGAACCTTTAACAGTCGTCTTTTTTAAAATGCTATGAATTTATGGAAAACATGGTTTCAGATATCATAATGTCTGCGCTTTTTAATCGAATCCCAAAATACACCTATAATCACCGTTGATTATGATAAAAAGGGCATTTTTTTCATCCACTCCAGTTCTTTAGCGTGGCGCGCGAAAAGATGCTTTCACTCGACGCATGACCATCACGCGTTTCTTTTGCAAAAATCATGTCGAAGGAAAGAGAGAGAAAATAATATGAATGGACTTTAATACCTAAGTGCATGTGCAGCATATTTTCAGGAGAATAAATAGTTTGTTAGAGGAACAATAAATTTGGTGCCTTTTAAGTTTTATATTTTAGGTGTGTTTACCATGCTTAGTCATTTTTCGCAACATATATTCACAACGTATGTGCCGGAGAACATCAATTCCTACAATTTACATGTGCTTCCAGCAAAGACACGGATCAGTCTGCGGATGTGCAGACTGATCAATGTCTTCACTGGCGCATGCAAAAGTATTGGGTTCTTGTAGGCAGGGCTGTAAATTAATAAAAGTTTTTGTCCCGTCATTCGGACCCCATTCTCTGTACGTGGGGCAGTAGTTACAAATGCCTACTGTCTGGTAAACAGTGCAGACCAAGGTCTGACTGCTCGAGCTGACTGCGCACTGTACACATTATTCAAATATAGATACGCTGCAGTTGCAATTATAGTTGGTTTGGGGTTACCGACAGTTGCCTATTTCTCGACTACACTTTTTATTCGCCTGTCGTAATGACAGCAGACTTTTATCCGTTTCTGATCAGAGTCTGCACTGTTTTTAAATTCCCATTCCATCTAGACATACTGACCAAATAGTTAACTTAGTGAGTATAGCAAGCTGTTGCATGTAGCTGGGTTTCTTTTTTGCCCAGATTACATGAAAAACTACAGCACCTGCCGTACAGCGCAGTCGGATTCGCGTTTCACTAGAGATCAGAAGGTCGCGGGTTCGATCTCGCCAGTACTACATGTCTTTCTATGATAAAAAATCCTTCTACCGCTGATTCAAATAGGACAGCTGTCGGTGATGGAAAGATGGGCGCCTTATACTGGTGAGCGGCTTAGAAGGTGTTATCTTGTCCAGGAAAAAGTGTGGTTAGGGTCACCGGGCGGGCCCCCGTAGCCTAGTGGATAGGAGAATTGACTCTTAATCCATTAGGTTTCTCACCGCTGTGGTTCGAGCCTCGCTCTGGTCATATGTGGGAAAGCCAAGTTCTGCGTACGGATGACAGGTGGTTTTTCCCCGGGTCCTCTGGTTTTCGCCCACCTTTGATGAACGATCGGCTCGATATAACTGAAATATTCTTGAAGGGGCCCAAACCCAAATCAAAAAATAAAAATAAAAAATATCTCCACTATGTCCTAAAATGTGTTGACTGGGACGTAAAACCTCATTACAAACAATCAAAACCTACAGCCTATAATTTTTATGTTGATTTGTCGATACACCGTACCAAGTAGAGGAACTAACAATATAGTAATATACAACCAACTTTCCACACCCACCACTTTGTTCTGCATGTGTTCTTCGAGGACATCGCCCAGATTAATAAAACGCAAGTGGTCAAACGGACTTTGACCTTTGCCTTGCGCCAATGTAATTTTAACATTGCAAAAATCCTATCTTGATTTTCAAAAAATAATTAAATTCCAGATAAGTGGCAAAAAGGTCCGTTTTTACATGGATTCTGTTAGGGAAAAAAATGATTTTGGTGCTAGACTTTTAGCAAAGTCGATCACTTAGCTTAAAATTCCAAAGAATCTACTTGCAGAACATGGTAGCGTTGGCCGCTGTTGTTTTAAGGTGTCTTCAAATTCAAACAAGCGTTTATATTCATTAGAAATATCAGTGTTGCTTATAGAAGGGACTGGTAGGCTAGAGGTAATGTAGCGGTAGGGTAGGGGTTGTGGTAAGGTAGGGTTCGTGTAGGGGAAGGTTAGGGGTAGCGTTAGGGTAGGGTAGGGGTAGGGGAAGAGTAGGGGAGCGGTAGTTAGGATAACGTAGGGGTAGCGGTAGTTTGGATGGAGTAGGGGTAGGGTAGGGTAGGGTAGGGTAGGACAGGGCAGGGCAGGATAGGGTAGGGTAGCGTAGGGTAATGTTAGTGTTCTTATCCACAATTCTTCAACATGTAATTTTAGTCTTTTCATTCCCTGATAAATGTATATACCGCATGGCACCACACCACACCTTGGATGAACGAATTGCGTAATGTAACGTTACGGATCGATTTGTAGCGATTCCCTATGCAGTGGTACATTACCAAAAGGCGATTCGCAACGATTCGCAATAGTGTTCAGAGCTGACTCGCACGAAGCGCTCTCTGAAACAGACCTTTGCATATCAGCCAAACAAAACAGAATGGCGTTGCCAGTGTCCGTTTTAAGACATTAAATGAAACTTTTTTTTTTTTTTTTTTTTTTTTTTTTTTTTTGAAAATGAAATTGACCAACTAAATCATAAGTTTATATTTATTCTTTTGTTATTAGATCTATAGCGATATTTTACTAATGAACGAACATCATATTTGTGATAAAGTATTATGGTTATCATGACTATGCCGCAGACACGATCTTATATGTTCAGCAAGATCCCGGTAAAGGCAGCAACGCTTTGGAACTGTATTTGATCTGGTGTGGTATGGTGCGGTGCATACTTTTTGTCATTCCCTATTAAAACTGGTGATAAGAAATTAACTGGTTGTCAAAGCCGATTATATTACATAAAACGGACAATGGTTAGTAAACAGCACATTACATAATCACATAAGATCCGGTGCCAGATGGTCACATTACAGCCCGTGCCACAGAAACGTCTTTTTATCCCTGATCCTGAAGGATCCGTTCCTCTATGAATTCGACAAAACGGTGATAAAATGCATTATGCACGATAACGGTTCGATAAAGGAATGCCGGGTCTTCATTTTTAAGAGAATAAAGAATAAGGAAGTAGCCAGTGAATAGCCATTTGTCTTGAAATGGTTTAAACAGTAAAATTTCGGTTTTAAATGCGATGTGTTATGGACCAAAATAGCCACACGGCATAAATTCCAAGATCCAGACAGAAATGTGTTTCTTCAATAACATTTACTGCCTGCTCAAACTTATGCCTGTTCTCTGTTAAGTTCCGTGTGATGAATGTTTTGTTTTAACTCACTCTTTTTTGTCAGAAAAATCGACCCAAAACTGAGTAGCCATCTTTTTTGTTTCAAAACAATCACCCAGGAGCCGGTACTTGATCCCACAGGAGGCGTTATGGGCGATTTGTTCACTCAGGATCCGTTATGGCTACCCACCGTGTGACTATGATGCAAACACCATTACCCTCCTGATCTCAGAAATGCTGAACCGGTTGAAACTCTCTCTCTCTCTCTCTCTCTCTCTGTCTCTCTCTCTGTCTCTCTCTCTCTCTCTCTCTCTCTCTCTATATATATATATATATATATATATATCCAAAACAAAATGACAGCAAGACGCATTCACTTTGAAAAACGATGATAGATTGATTGCATTCGCTGAACATGTAAACACTGTTCTTAGCCACAGCTGGTATAGCATATTACTCTAAATATCAGGGCCCAGTTGTTTGAAACTAACAATGTCGTTAGTTAACGTGTCGTTAAAACTTTGGTCATAAAATATGGCATATAGGCTAATATTTTTTGCTGAAAAAAAATGTGAGTAGCATTTGCATTTGCAAAAGCTACTCACATTTTTTTTCAGCAAAAATAACTGTGAATTAGATATTGTACTTACTAGAACAGTTAACATTTGACCACCAACGAGCTTTTTAATTAACGACGCATTAACTGGGCCCTGGACGCTTAACTCCTTACCGTACTTGTCCTAAAATTAGAACAGGTTAATTTTGCTATACCTGTTGATAAGCAGCACAAAAAAATGCCTCCTGATCAAACTTTCTACGGCGTTTGATAGGGATCCACACTGCTTTCTTAGGCATGTGTGTCCTAATACTAAAGTAACAGTACATTTCATTTAGCGTACCGCCGCCATTTTTTTTTTTTTTTTTTTTTTTTTTTGTTTGTTTGTTTTTTTGTTAGTGTCACATTGTCACATTTGGCTAACGCTTAGATCTTTTGGTTAATCATTTTTAGCAGACTACATATTGTATGTTTTTTTGTTGTTGTTTTTTTTACATTTGGCTAACGCTTATATATTGTATGTTTTTTTTTTGTTGTTTGTTGTTTTTTTTTTGTTTGTTTGTTTTTGTTGTTTTTTCTTCTTCTTTTTTTGCTCAGAAAACAGGATTTTACATTTCATGCAAACTGTCTCCACTGGAGACAATTTGTATGAAATGTCAAATACTGTTTTCTGGAAAAATAGGAAAAATATCACCAGTTAGTCGTCTGCTGAATTAGCTCAGATAGAGGTAAAGGTTAACTTAACACCGAACTGAAAGACAATTGGGACACCTCCAATGTTTTCGATTTGTTTATACGACGGTATTCTCATTACGAGAACATGTCAATTCAAATATATGGAAAACTTTACAACCATAAAAGGAAAATTTTCAGGTAAAAAGATCGGATATTTTTCATATTTCTTCACAGAACATAGATTGTAGGTACTCGTTAGAACCGCCTTGGCGAGGCGGTTCTAACGAGTACCCACAATCTATGTTTTAAAGCAAAATAAGAAAAATAATGTTTACCCCTGTAAACCCCAGTTTTACTATATAAAAGTGGGGTTTGAGGGGGTCAAAATTATATAGGCGTGGTTTGGTGATGTCGTGCCCAGACCGATTGCATAAATACAGTGAACAAGAAAAAGTAACTAATCGTGGCATATTTGACCAGCTGACACTCCGACCAAACTGCACACACAGGTGGTGTGGTCAAACCGCTTGAAGCTCGATGCATAGTCTATTGTCTTACAGAACTAAATTTATGAAGAGAGAAACTAGTGACAAGACAGCATGAATACACGCGCTCTTTTGAATCTTCATGGCAGGCATATATATGAAAATATATTTTATAAGTCTCTGTGCCACATATATTTATTTGTGGGGTACTGTTGTGACATCCTGTTTGCTTTCCTGTGCACCAAACTCCTTCTGATATTGCATCAATTCTCCTTAACTTCTTAACCCATTTAAGCCTAGCGCCCTTAAAAGGGACATAGGCAAACAGTTTAGCCAAGATCAGACGCTGCAGAACGCAGTGTCTGATCAGGGTCTACACTGTTTGCATTAAGTTCAGAAATTTCTACAAAACATGATAATAATAAAAACTAACCAGACACCCCTTATATAGAAATTGGCTTGTCCAAAGACTTGTGGCAGAAGAGTCCACTTGGCATAAATGGGTCAAGGCACTTGTCCTAAAATTTAAATTCAGTAAAACCTCAATAACTCGAACATCGATGGCGCGTTTCCCATGACTAATGCGAACTCGTTTTTTGAGTCCCTACGAAATTCTTCCGACAGCTCAAGAAAACATCTGTTTAGAGAAATTTTCTCATTTTATCACAAAATTGTATGTTGTGTGTACTCATTAGAATCGCCTCATTGAGGAGATTCTAATGTGTATACTCAACATACAATTATTGTGTAGAAAATCGAAAAGATTTCCCTTAATTATCGCTATTTGCT
Organism: Anodontia alba; assembly: GCA_964016985.1. NCBI lineage: Eukaryota > Metazoa > Mollusca > Bivalvia > Lucinida > Lucinidae > Anodontia > Anodontia alba. Next base: position 92,788,264 of record OZ024824.1, on the reverse strand, counting down.
TCCTGAACTGGAGCCATGTTTAACCATCAGTGGCTCGAACTACCCTTATCTCGAACAAATTTCCATGGTCCCAAAGATGTTCGAGCCATTGAAGTTCGACTGTACGTCTATTTTACAATGTGTTGATGTGCTAGATGCATGGCAAATAGTATAGCTCCCGATCGTTCTGAAATAAACTGGGCCCAGTTGTTCAAAGCATCGTTAGCTTTACGGGCTCATTAATGACAAACTCGTTAATTGTTGTAGTTAAGGTATTTTCAAATACATTGATATTTTTGCAGCAAAAATGTGAGAAGCTTTTGCAAGGTAAAATCCAATCACATTTTCAGCAAAAAAAAAAAAAAAAAAAAAAAAAAAAAAAAAAATTCAATGTATTTGCCATAGCTCCAGCTAGAAATTGTAACGTCACGGTTGCTAACAACTTCGTTAAGTTTTGAGCAACTGGACCCTGTTTGCTATATTTTTCTTGTTGTTACTTTATTTTTCTTTTTGCAAGGACACACACACACACACACACACACACACACACACACACAGAGGGAGAGAGAGAGAGAAATCATGAAATAATTTGACATATTTATTATTGAAATAGGAATGGTTCTCTAAATATAAAGAAAAATACAAATGGAGTAGGGACCACAAGGCTCAGTAAGAGTTAAGAATGACATGGCAAGCCATTTGTGTGTAAAGCATGCTCGCTAGTCCACACTAATAATCAAAGTTGTTTCTCCAGAAATAAAGACAAAGACATTTGAAATACGGGCCTCCAATCACTATGACGGGTACTCGTTTAAGGGAAAAGGGACAAGGGATGCCACAATATGTTAATGTTGAAGATATCCTTTCAAGTAGATTCGAAAACAAAACTTTGAAAAAAAAATTCTTAATGCCATACAAAACTCTGAACGCAGGCAATTTGCTAGTCAGAAACATTACTATATGTGCGTTGCCATGCAAATTAAGCGACTACTGAAAGTTGGCCAGTTTAAAGTTTTTCAAGTTCTTTTCCAGCAATGCATCAACACGAATCATTTGAAATATTATAAACATCTCCACAATCATTTGTACGAAGTTATTATAAAATAGTTATTTCTAAGTGATCCGTCGCTAAAAGTGAGGCACAGCATTTCCTGCAAGATTGCATATGTGTCCAGCGAAGACTCAGATCAGCCTGTGCATTCGCGCTGTCCTCCTGAAAACTCTTTGGATCATTGGCTACCCACAGAGAGTTCTGCGAAAGCTGATCTGAGCCTTCATTGGGCGCAAATGCAGTCTTGTAGGAAATGTTGTACCCCGGCTCATATTTCAAAACTTCTTATATCATCTTACGGAGTGTTGAATTTGACCTCGTCTTTTTCAATCAATGATGACAATAATTACTATTTTTTGCCATTTTCTGTTTTTTTTTTTTGTTTTTTTTTTGTTTTTTTTTTTCAAGGGAGACAACATCTGTTACTTCCTGTTTTGCATTCCTGAACGCCAAGCACATTTTGTAAGAGGAGCAAATTCTTTCCTTTTAGAGAAGACCACTCACTTTTCAGAAGGGGTAAAAAATAATTTTGACAGAGTTGCCTTCCATCAAGGTGTATCCCTTGATTTTAATAAATAGTATAAATGTTACATTTGTTTTTTCTCTTGTGCATGAATTTGACATTATTTGTGACCCATTCAATTTAAGTAGATAAATAGATATTTGGCAAACTATTGTAAGAAACAAGATAACCATGATTTAAAACCACGAACAATACAAAAAAAAAAAAAAAAAAGAATAAAATAAAATGAGCCGAAACATTAGTAAAAGGTACTTTCGGACATCTGCGCTAAGCTAAGATTCAGATCACTCTGTGCATTTGCACAGTCTGATCAGTATCTTTACTCGGCAGAGACTATTGACACAACGGCCGTGCCGATAATAGCAGCAAAACAGCCAATAACGCCCAGTATTCCAATTGCAAGGGGTTTAATTACGAGACTTATGACGCCAGCCTACAAAATTTGTGATCGCGGCCATTTTGAAATATGTCTCCAATTCGAATTTTATTTCTATCCATTCTCCGTCTATTTACAAGCTAAGCATGATTCGTTTTGTGCATAAGGTACACTTTGATGTAGATTTCTAGATAACACATAGACTTTACGCTCTTTTCACGTGATAATCTTAAAAAACTTCGACACAATAATGTGTTTGACCGGTTCGTAAATTGTTGTTATTTTTATGTTTTTCTTTTTTCTGCTTTCATAATGTGTAGACTTGCAAGAAAAAAAAAAAAAAAAAAAAAAAAAAAAAAAAAAAAAAAAGACCAAAAAGGAACAAAGACAAAAAACGCACAAACGGTCAAATTTTTTTAGGAAAAATCCTGAAGCAGTAAAATGGATTTCAGGTAAGCGAACGATAGTATTTTGTCGTTGTATCTGTCATTGGCATACACTAGTTTTCGGTACTCGGAAAGCATGGCCCCGCCCATCGGGGCCCGCGAAATAGATAGGCAGCCTAGAACCTCCATGGCAGAGCTGCTAGTAACTAAGCAGGACCGGAATTCGTGTAATCGGGTCGGGTAAAAATCTCACAAATTTGGAGGCAATGTCTCTGTACTACTGAAATATTGTTGACTTGGACGTTATATCGCAATTCATGCAGTGGATTCAGAAGTCAAGCGTGGTCGGAAATCAAATTCAGTTAGAACTAGCAAACCCACCTATGAAGCATGTGATGATAATTTGGACGCACTGGTAGCACCTCTAAAATTCATATTAGTACATATATGAGTACCTTATTCACCCAAAGTAGTCGGACTAACGGACCACAGCAAATGGTAGCTAGACTTTGTTTTTCTACAAAAACATAGATCCTTCCCCCCCCCCCCACCCCCCCCTCCCCCCCTTTCGGTGTCATATTGTATTGTGCATTCAGCGAACATTTATATCAACTAATGAGATTCCAAGAGAAAAAACTCAAAAAGTATAAATGCAAGAGTTATGGTCCTTGTGCTTTGCACGTCGCCTAATGTTTACTGATATTCATATAAAGTTTCATGAAGATATCTTGAACAGTTTTCAAGTTGTAGAGCGGATACGATTCTGTGATGGACAAAAGTCCAAAAGAAAATAATTCAAAAAGTATAAAAGCAAGAGTTATGGTTCTCGCACTCTGCACATTGTCTAATGTTGATTGATATTTATATGAAGTTTCGTGAAGATAGCTTGAACGATTTTCAAGTTATAGATCAGACACGATTTTTTTCACAGAGTCCAAGATAATAACTCAAAAAGTATAAATACAAGAGTTATGGTTCTTACACTATGCACGTCGTGTAGTGTTGATTGATATTTTTATAAAGTTTCGTAAAGATAGCTTGAATGGTTTTCAAGTTATAGAGCTGACACGATTTTGTGACGGACAAAGTTCCAAGGGAAATAACTCAAAAAATATAAATGCAAGAGTTATGGTTCTTGCTCGCTGCTCGTCGTCTAATGTTGATAAATATTTATATGAAGTTTCGTGAAGATAGCTTATAAGATTTTCACGTTTTAGAGCGAAGAGCACTTTGTGACAGACAAAGTTCAAAGAAAAATAACTCAAAAAAATATAAAAGCAAGAGTTATAGTATTTTTGCGCTCTGCATGTCGTCTAGTGTTGATTGATATTTATATGAAGTTTCATGAAGATAGCTTGAACGGTTTTCAAGTTAAAGAATGGACACTATTTTCTGACGGACAAAGTTCCAAGGGAAGTAACTCAAAACAATAAATGCAAGAGTTATTGTTCTTGCGCTCTGCACATCGTCTAATGTTGGTTGATTTTCATATGAAGTTTCGTGAAGATAGCTTGAACGGTATTTAAGTTATAGCACGGACACGATTTTGCGACTGATAAAGTTCCAAGGGAAATAACTCAAAACGTATAAACGCAAAGAGTTATGGTTTTTTGCGCTCTGCACGTCGTCTGATATTGATTGATATTTATAAGAAGTTTTGTGAAGATAGCGTGAACCATTTTCCAGTTATAGAGCGGACACGAGTGTGAAAGACAGACAGACAGACATACAGGCAGGCAGACAGACGGACGGACGGACGGACAGACGCCCGGGGGAAAAACAATATGTGAAAAAGAAATGTGTATTTGTCAAACAGGCAGACAGACAGACAGACAGACAGATGGACGGACGGACAGACAGAAAGACAGACGCCCGGGGGAAAAACAATATGTCTCCCACCCCTAAAGGGGGGGAGACATAAAAAATCAGATAAGCTGCCACTGATCAGGACCTACCATCCTGGTCCCTGATCCAGCAGCTTTTAGACCCATCAGTTAGTAAAATATACTTGCTCAAATGGGCCATCAGATGACAAAACCAACCAAATGGCATGTCCGCACAGCGGAGTCTGATCAGAGTCTTCGTTGTCTGCATGAAGTAAGCTTTTGTCCTGAGCGACTCATTGAGCCAACAGCCAAGATTCTGATCAGACTGGGCGGATGCCGAGGCTGATCTGGATCCTTGCTTTGCGCACACTCTATTTTATTAGTTTTGTCATGAGGTGGCTAAAATTTTAAGACAAGTACGATATGTTGTTAAAGTATCCGGTTAGTTAGATAAATAGGGTACGCGAAAAATGTAGTCATAACATAGATACATATCAGTCTACGTATTTATGCAATTTAGCTAGAACTTACGAACTTACAGTATCCGCTTTTAGATTTTACAAAATATAAAGATAAATAATATATATATATATATATATATATATATATATATATATATATATATATATATATATATATATATATATATATATATATATATATATGTATATATATATATGGTGTTGGTTTGTGTGTGTGTGAGTGTCTGCCTGTGTGTGTGCGCGTGCGCGCGTGTGTGCTTGTTTTTAATGGTCTAATAAAACATTCCTTTTATTGCGATAAATAGAAAACACAAAAAAGACTAGAAATGTGTATTTGTCAAACAATATGCCCAAACTATACGCTTGTCGCTACGAAATGCCAAAATTGAAAAGGTGCATAACTCTCACAAAATTAATTTGATGTTTCAAAATGTTATTCGGATATTTCACTCCTCAGCCCAAATAAGCTCACTAAGTTCCATTGCCCGAGCTCTAATAGTTATCAAGATATCTTGTTAACAATAAGAACATCATGAAAGAACAAACATGCGAACAAACAGACGGACGACTCAAAAACATTAGGCCACTCCAACTTCTTTATAGTTGAGTGCATAAAACAGCAAACTCTATTTGATTGATCTATTCAGAGAAAAAAAATCCCTCATGCTCCCTCACAGAACTCTAAGCGGTACATTTAGTATATTTTCGATATATAGTGTGTGAGATTAGTAATCCACAAGGATCAGAAAATAAAACCGCACTTTTTCGAAATATTATATAGTTCATGTGAATGGAGAGAACACCTTCTTTATATGTAGGTTCTGTATGTGTAGATTTACAAATAAATATTATTCCATTCTATTCGAAATGCGGGGCTATTTCTTACTACCTCTGCCTCCATACAAGCACATGACCATCACGAAAACACGCCTATATAATTTTGACCCCCATAAACCCCACATTTATATAGTAAAACTTGGGTTTACAGTTATTATATAATACATTATTTTTTCTTATTTCTGCTTAAAACATATATTCTGGGTACTCGTTAGAACCGCCTCGGAGAAGCGGTTCTAACGAGTACCCACAATCTATGTTTTGAGAAGAAATATAAAAAATATCAGAATTTTCATCTGAAAATTTTCATTTTTTGGCAACCCAGGCAGCATTCTACGTAAATCTATATCGGGCCGTCATCGGCCCGTCAGGGTAGCTGACGGGACGATGACGGTCCGATGTAGATTTACGTAGAATGCTAGCTGGGAATATATTTGAATAGGCGTGTTTTCGTAATGGACAACAGCCGCGAAAATCTTCAATAGGGATCCATTGGAAATACAGAGCAATATAAAATATGGCAGACTCGGTTTGATTTCAGCTCCCTACGTTATTTTCATATATAAATTATGCGTTAAACAGATTCATTATGATATACAGATTTAGAAGCTGTCCTTTTATGGCCTCTGTACAAGTTTTAGCGACAACTGTGTACGATCATAGAATAACTGGAAATACAGAACAAACCAATTGACAGAAAATATCCGAATGCTGTTTGAATTAATCTGTCAGAGCTCCTGAAAATAATAATATCATTATATCCAAATATGGGGAAACATTAGCAGTCTCCATACAGGGCACACAGCAGCTGCGATAAAAGTATTTTGATACTTTCCACTCGAGACTTATAAAACGAACCGCTCAATAAATAAGTTATTCTGCAAAGATAAGTATTCTTCAGCGCTTTTGTGCAATCCCGTTATTTGGCTGATTACAGCACATGTTCTAGGAATAATATATATATGTTTTTAATAATACTGAAACACATGAATGGCAAGTTTCAAACACCGGAAAATCCAAACGTTATGAAGAAGCTACGCTATTACCCGATCTCATGTAAGAAAATCCCTGAAACTACTCTGTATCGTGTATCTTGCGCAGGATTAACATTTATCCGAAATGGCCACTTTGTCTATAAAGTGTCAAAAACCAGTAGAAGTATGCTTTAGAATCAGCTTGTCGTAAAACTGACTCTTGTTCAAGAACAGCGGTTTTTGAAAATTTCTATAGCTCTGTAATATAGATTTTACCAGGAATAACATATATATAAATAACATATATATGGGGACACGATAATATATGCCGTATTTACCATACGTATTGAGACATCTAATTTATTTACCATACTTCTCCTAAAATCAAACTTGTACATTTTACTACCCGTTAATGTGTCTAAAATATCGCTGGATGCATTATAACAGTGTAGACCCTGATCAGACGCCGCATAACGCGGCGTCTAATCTGGGTCTACACTGTTTGCAAAGACCTATCTGCCCCAATACTTAGGTTATTACGGTATCTAGTACTGCAACTATGGGATAAGATAACAATGACGTTACCAACATACGAATTCTTGACGGGGCGACTACACTGAAAAGAAATTATATACCGTAGTCGACCTAATTACCCGCACTCTGTGCTTAGGTTCTTCAAAATTTTTGGAAACACTCATCTGTGGTAAAATATGTATCTACCTACTACGGATACAGTATAAAAAAGATCAAAAAAGGACTTATTTGATGATGAGTATGCGATTTTTTTTTTCCTGATTTTCTTTACAAAGGCATATGTTGTGGTACTCCTTTGAATTGCATTGACAAGTCGATGCAATTCAAAGAGTACCTACAACATATGCCTTTGTAAAGAAGTAAAGAAAAAGTACACTGGCTGTAATTTGAAGGCTACGAAATTTCTTGACTGTGCGCTTATTGGGCTATCTGCGGTAATTAGATCGAATACGGTAAATTCAAAGTTCTAATAACGTAGTATAGAAGATATCCGGGAAGTGCCACAGTCACAGAAAATAACTAACCAATGGCACCAAGATGAAAAGTAAACAAACAATGACGGAAAGTACATACAAATAACAAAATAACGAAAAGCAAAGCAGTGACTCTCTCATATAAATCGAGATGATTACAATGTCAGACGGGACCGACCAAACGTAACAAAAAAATTAAAAAGAGGACCAACCGCGAAAAAAAAAAAAAGAAAAAAGAAAAATGCATACGCCCGCAGCAAACAGGCCCAGGCTCTACAAAGAACGAACAAAACAGAACGAACGGGTAGGAGTCATAATTTAATCGATATTTCTGGTAACGAATTTTCACTGAAGTTTAAAACTTGCTGACAATACATACAAAAACAAACAAAGCAGTTTGACACAGAAACCAAAGTGGGCATCAATTGAGGACGAACACATAGCCAGCATCAGAATGAGACATTAAGATGCGTGCAAATATCAGAAAGCAAAGAAGTGACTGTAATGCTAAAATTTAAATAGGATTTAACATGCATCGAGGTGCCACAAGGCCTTACAAAGAACGAACAACCGCCTAAGAAAGGTCTGTAACATCGGAAGGGAAAGCCAAATAAATTAAGCAAGATTAGATTAACTACAATTTACTTCACGATTATTCTTGTAGAAGTAAAATTATCAATGCCTGGCTCACATAGAGATCCTTATTCAATCAGTGAAACGCTGCAGAAAAACAAACTGTAAATCAAACTAAATCTCTGCAAAGAAAGCGGGGTGAGATCTTATGACAAAAGCGTTAAATTTTGCCAAACAGAGCTAAAAAATTATAAAATAAAATAATAAATAAATAAATGAAGATGGGAAGATAAAACATCAGACAACAGTTGGGGCGAAATTTCGTTGGAACTCGGATGAACTAAACATAAACTACTTTTAAGTGAAGACAGCAAAGCCGGTGGATACTAATGCCACCATTTTGGACATGCAGAGTTTCCAAATGCTGATAATGCCACATAAGATTTGTTTCAAGTTACACTTTTAGCAAGTTTTATTAGTCATCACATATTGATGACACATTCACTTTCAGTCAATTAAAATTATTACTGTAAATTCAAACTCCGAACTCTATCATAAGACTTTCCATGAAACTCGTTTTTGGCGAGCGTAGTGCCTCAGTCGTCGGTTCGAGACTCGATCTGACCAGTAGCACTTTGTATTTATATATAAGAACATAAGACTGCCTAGTTGGTTTTAATTCTTAATGCGTTTCACTTTCTCTGGACTTAAGGTCACTACTGACACCTGTGCAGCTTTTTATTCCAATAATATACTTTTTTTTAAATTCTGCATTTTGCTTTCCCATTTCATTGTTAAACTTATAAAACAATAAAATGCTGAAGTCATCACTTGGTATCAGAGTTCTGGTGCTTCAAAGATGTACCCCCTTAGGCAGTTTTCTTCAAAGTTGTTCTAGGCCCTAGTAGTACTGGGAAAATCATACTAAAGCGGCAACTAAGACCTATGAGATACCTTCACTTACTGCAACAGAGAATATGCAAAGTATAGGAAAGATGTAAAGCTAACTTTTATATACCTAATAATCAATATTTTTGTCCACCGAAACGGTGAAAATTTACTGTAGTTTTAACGAACGGAAATTACTAAATATTCAAACATCAAAAACACTTACCAACAATAAATTTTCATTAATCTTTCAAATAATGATTAATACTTATTGTGTAGTAGTATTGTGGAATGGCATAAAATTTCACCGCCTGTGAAACGAGATAATGCTTGATAATTAACCCTACCCACGAAATATCAAAATTCTATTTTTCTAAATAATTGATAGTTTTCATAAATTCAATCGGTTTCATAGGATCAGTATTGCTTTAAAATGGTACGTTGTCATATTCTAGAAATATGGAGACAATCTTAATAATAATGTGCATCAAAACGATAATTTGTCCTAGCAAATAGTTATGAATTGTTACTCAATCCTTGTTCTAGGATCATGCTCAACATTATAAAATGTGATTAGAATGGTTCAAATAGCCACATAATTCTTATTTATAACAAATACATCAAAATGCAGGATTTGTATAATAAATCAAAATTTATACTAATTTATATGCATGGTTGCACATTCTGAAGACAACATTAGTTTAAAAGGCGTATTTTGGTAATTTTACCACCTAAAATTGCTAAATCAAGAGCAAATAACTCATGCCATACACACTGTTTTATGTAAACTGGTGTTCTAGTTGTGAGGTTTTATCAAATGGATACTACGAGGGCGTGTCAATAAATAACAAGTCTATCCCATTTCCGATGGACCGAGACGGGTCACAATTTTCATGCTTTGTTTCAATATATGTTTTATACATGGGTACAAAATTGCACGCGTATCGAGTCATTCTTTAAGATATTGAATGTCAAACATGGCTAGTGATGCAAAGGCATGCTTTTCATCTAAGGCTGAGTACCTTGCTGTAATTCGGTACTTGTATTTAAAATGTAAAACAGGCAAGGAAATACACGGCGAGTTAGCCGATGTTTATGGGTCTTCTGCACCATCTAATGCTGAGGTTAAATTCTGGGTAGGGGAATTCAAACGCGGTAGAACGTCTTTAGAAGATGAAGCCAGGCCTGAACCTCCACGATGCCACCGACGAAGAAATGTGTAAGAAATTTCGGGATCTGGTATACTCTGATAGGCGAATTCAGGTGGAAGAAATAGCGCAGGCATTAGGCATTTCACATGGTAGCGTTTCAACAATCTTACATGATCGTTTAGGTATGTGCAAGCTAACAGCCCGTTGGGTCCCCAAATCCCTTAGTGATGAGCAAATGGCAACCAGAGCATCAGTATGCAGCGCCTTGTTGAAGCGTTTTAGGTCAAAAGATGATTTTCTTTTGCGTCTGGTGACTGTAGATGAGACTTGGGTTCATTATTATGAGCCAGGGAATAAAGCTCCGTCGTCAGTGGGTAGGGCCTGGGTCCCCGTGGCCAAAGAAGTTCAAGACGCAACCATCTGCTGGCAAGGTGATGGCCACAGTATTTTGGGACGCAAAAGGCGTTATTATGTTGGACTTTTTACCCAAGAGAAGTACAATACCTGGAGTGTACTATGCAAACTTGTTAGACCAGCTGAGAACCGCCATCCGTGAAAAACGCCGAGGTAAACTCTCTAAAGGTGTTTTGCTGCAACAAGATAACGCGAGGTTCCACACTTGCAATGTTGCAATGGATGCTGTAGAGCGAAACGGGTATGAATTAATACCACATCCTGCCTATTCGCCTGACCTAGCTCCTAGCGACTTCTTCCTATTCCCAAACTTGAAAAAGGATATCCGTGGACTTCATTTCCGGTCTGATGAAGAAGTCGTGACGGCAGTTGAGGAGTTGGTCATTGGAAAAGACTCTGACTTTTTCAGTTCTGGGCTGATGGCACTTGAACACCGTTGGTCTAAGTGCATCACACTAGAGGGCAATTACATCGAAAAAGAAGAGGTGGATCTCAACCGGAAATAAGTTAGGCTGGTTACTTATTGACTTACCCTCGTACCATACAAATTTTATTGTAATCTAGTCTCCGGTATGAAAATTATTTAAACTTAAATTTTACCCATTTCTCCACATAAATGCTATCATTTAGGAACAATAACTCCTGCAAAATTAATACACTATATCTCAGAAGCAGCTATTGTGTGTAGTCTGTCATAACATTACGAAAACACCGCCTATTCAAATATATAGAAAATTTCGCCTCCAAAAACTGAAAATTTTTAGATAAAAAAAACTCTTATATTTTTCATATTTCTGCTCAAAACATAAATTGTGGGTACTCGTTAGAACCGCCTCGCCGAGGCGGTTCTAACGAGTACCCACAATCTATGTTTTTAGCAGATATAAGAAAAATAATGTATACCCCTGTAAACCCCAGTTTTTCTATACAAAAGTGGGGTGAAGGGGGTCAAAATTATATAGGCATGTTTTCGTGATGACAAGGTTTCATAATCTTAGAAATGGATTGTTAAGATATTGCATCATTACAAAGTTAAGTACAGTTTTTCCATATAGCAAAATAGTAAAATAGAACTAAACATAAACTACTTTCAGTAATCAGGGGCAATAACCAATGTTAGAATAAAAACATTTTTATCTTAGTATAATTGCATTTCAAGTGTAATGTCAATGTATAAGTGCAAGTTTCAGATGAATATAGATACTCGTACTCAAGTTACAAGGCAAAATGTGATTTTGTATTGCAAGACTTATCGTTAGTGATACGAGTAGTGACCTTAAAGACGCATTCCTTTTGTCATTTTAACTTACCTGCGCAAACAAGGTCTGCTGTAGTTGCTGGACAGTCTATTTTAAGATTTGCTGTGTTTTCGGTCGCTACAAAACAAAGAATACAAAATAAAAGTACACAAGTTAATAGACAGTCTGGGTTTTTTAGCACACAGTTGTTTGAATCAGAGATACATTAGACATGAACATAAAAGTGAAGGTACCCAGGTAATGGCATATTTACGAAGCAAAGCCTTCCAGAGTCAACAAAATTTATAGATGACATTACGAAAACATGCTTATTCAAATATATTGATAATTTTACCTTAAAAACTGAAAATTTTCAGATAAAAACTCTGATACTTTTTTAATTTCTGCTCAAAACATAGATTGTGGATACTCGTTAGAACCGCCTCGGCGAGGCGGTTCTAACGAGCACCCACAATCTATGCTTTTGAGCAGAAATAAGAAAAATAATGTATACCCCTGTAAACCCCAGTTTTACCCTATAAAAGTGGGGTTTAAGGGGGGGTCAAATTATATTGGCATGTTTTCGTGATGAGGAACAAACAATGACGAAAACGTCGCATACGAAATAAAAATAAAAAATGATTGCCTTTCGAAACAAAGCGTTCAAGAAACCACCGAGACGCGAACAAAAAAAATGCAACAGAGGAACGGCCTTTGAGTGATCAGCAGAACTATTATGGGTTTGGGGCGGGGCGCTAACCAGTTTTCTCGTGCAAAAGCCCCTCCATTAGTTCCGAGACACCTTTAAATTACCAAAGGTTCCTCTGTCGCATCAGTGAAACATCACAGTGAAACATATATAGTCAGAACAGTGTGAACAAAAAAATAATTGCGAGTCAAAGCCAGAAAAAAGAAAAGCCGCAAAAAGGGCCAGGAAAGACGGCTCGGAATTTAGCAACTGCCTTTGCATGCGGATTGGTTTATGTGAGTTCTATACAATCACTGTTTGGTGCCGTAAATTGTCACGTTTTTACCGAAATATCTTTGCTGTTGAGTAACATTTTGTTCATATCAAGCCATCACGAAAACATGCGGATATAATTTTGAACACCTGAAACCCAACTTTATGTAGTAAAACTGGGGTTTATAAGGGTATACATTATTTTTCTTATTTCTGCTCAGAAACTTAGATTGTTGGTATTACAAAAACACGCCTATTCGCACATATTGAAAGTTTCAGCACCACAAACTGAAAGTTTTCAGTTATAAATTCTGATTTTTTCCAGATTTCTGCTAAAAACATAAATTGTGGGTACATGTTAGAACCGCCTTGCTGAGGCGATTCTAACGAGTACCCACAATGTATGCTTTTAAGCAGAAATAAGAAAACTAATGTATACCCTGTAAACCCAGTTTTACTATACAAAAGTGGAGTTTAATGGGTTCAAAATTATATAGATATGTTTTCGTGATGTGTTTCACCGTGCTGCTTCGCGGATGAAGTAAAGGACCCCTTAGAACCGAACATATTTTTGCAGTTTGGAACTGCATCAATATTATGAGTGGTTACAGCCCCTCTCACATCACGGTACCCGTAGTTTTTTCTGACTGTTCCAAGGCGGTTCTTCTGATTCAGTTCTACTTTGCTTGTGCGTCGGCAGTTTCATATTTAACGTTTGTTTTGCCATTGTTTGTTCCTCATCTTTCAATCTCTGGTGCTTCGGGAAGGCTGTGCTTCGTGATTAATCCATTTCCTATGTATCTTTACTTGTATATAGTAGACACTCGTTATCTCGACCTCTCTTATTTCGAATACCCGCATCTCGAATTGAAAATCTGGTCCCTGTTTGAACACAGAGATCAACCAACAGGCAACAAAATCTTGTGGAAAGGAGAAATTTCTCCTTAGGAGCAATTTCCCCTCTTTTCCACAATATTTTCAATATATCTTTAACTTGGGAGTCAAATTACATATTCGTTCTGTTAAAGGTGGTTGTTCGATTTATTGTTTTCCTCACTTCCGCAAAGCTGATATGTCCAAATACGGATATCTCGAAGTGTTTCATAGTCCCTTGAATTTCGAGATAACGAGAGTCGACTGTATTTGCGATGATAAAATTAATAATCGATTAATTGGCACATAATTTTGACTAACAATAAAAACCAATTGCCATGGACTCGGCAAAGTCTGATTAGAACCTCTGCTTTTGACCAGATGCATTCAAGTTCTTAAGGGATTAATCATGCATGTACAGAAGATAAATAAAACTGTAGTGTTCGGAGTCTTTATTGACAATCATCGTACTCAATCTGCCTTTGTTTGTTTGTTCGTGTTGAGGTTTTACGGCCCAGTCAACCCATTGGGGTCATGTTGATCGCGGTCAGTTCACCTAACCACACTTTTTCCTGGGCTGGCTTTGTCCTCTTAGCGGTTAATCAGGACTTGTGCACATTCTTTCGCTAGAAACTGATAACTGCCTTTCTGACACATCATTTATGCTTTCCTATTTGCTTGACTGCACAGAAAACTGCTCCTCATCACGAAAACATGCCTATATAATTTTGACCCCCTTACACCCCATTTTTATATAGTAAAACTGGGGTCCACAGGGGTATACATTATTTTTCATATTTCTGCTCAAAAACATAAATTGTGGGTACTCGTTAGAACCGCCTCGCCGAGGCGGTTCTAACGAGTACTCACAATCTATGTTTAGAGCAGAAATATAAAAAAAAAATCAGGACTTTTATCTGAAAATTTTCAGATTTTGGTGGTGAAATTTTCCGTATTTTTTTAATAGGCGTGTTTTCGTAATGTAAAATTGGATCTAGTAAATGATCAAAGAATTGCTCCTAAGGAGAGCATATTCTTTCGCTGTAGAAAATATCTCTTTCAAAAGGGAACTTATACAATGTTATTGCCTATGCATAAAGTGTATCCAGGCAACCAAAGTGGACGTTGATCAAACAGGGACACTTTGGTCTCTCTCTACGTTGTCTAATTGAGCTTAGCTTGGCGTTTGGAATATTTAAGTGACTGGACACACCTGGGCCTAGTTGGTCAAAATAGCTTTAGCTTAACGAGCTCGTTAATGGAAAACCTATTACCTGTTGTAGCTAAGGTTTTTTTTCAGATACATTGATATTTTTGCTGCAAAAATGTGACTAGCATTTACAAGCTACACTTTTTTTCAGCCTAAAATAGCAATGTATTTGTCATATTTCAAGGTAGAAATTTGACGTCACGTTAGCTAACAACTTTGTTAAGATTTGAACAACTCGGCCCTGGTAGATATCCTGTCATTTTTCATAAGACACTTTAATGACTTCCTGTTGCTTTCGTTCACACGTACACCCTTCTTAAAAAGAGTCTACTCTAAAAGGAAAACAAAATAAATTCAAACGGGAATACAACCCCTTTTCAGAAGGGAGAGAAACAATTTTGCCATAGCTGACTCCACTTAAAGTGTATAAATTCCCTTAAACCCTTAAGCTGCCAATCACAACAATTGTCGTCTGCTTTGTGATCTGCTTGTGATTTTAAAAGCCTTTTTGCAAATAGTGTGAACCCAGATCAGACTCTGATCAGGGTCCACACTGTTTGCACACTTGACCCAGATCAGACTGCTCCTAGAGGAGCAGTCTGATCAGGGTCCACACTGCTTGCCTGTATGCACGAAATAGGTTTGAAAAGTTTGCCAGAATATTCAGCAGACGACAGAAACAGACGACATTTCCAGATGCAGGTTTTCTTGGCATTTTAAGGGTGAAAGTAAATACGATACCTTCAAACCACAGCCAGAGGTTTCCCTCGTTGATAGCGTCTGGGTTATCCAACTGGACAGTTATAAAGTTTTTGGAGCTGGTATGTAGAGATGATGGCTCGAAGTTGGTATTCTGAGAACATGTGTATGTACTGATAGATCCTTTGTCATCTATTGTAACTTTCTGTGTGTCTGTGCACGTATTGCCTCCATCCGTCAATCTGAGATCAATAGAGTTAACGGTCACCTGAGCATTGCATGAATCTGTTTGTACAGAACACGAACAGCCCGTGTCTGTTGGGCGAATGGCTGATGGATAGTCCTGGTTCTTTAGATAAACAGCTTTACCAGTCTCCGATACAGAACCAGCTGAACAGAAATCAACGATTCTGCTCTCTAAAATGTAAAAATAAATCAACTAAATACATAGATGAATTATTGTTTTCAATGCACATGTACGGTCAACTTCCAATGATATTACCTTTATATCAGATATATTTCAAATGTGTTACTTTACCATCACAACAGCCTTGAAGATAAGATTTATTGATAAAAATAGTTCTAAACTGTTTTCCTGTTGCAGTTGCGCAAAGGCGTCAAATTTGATCACTCCTGCATATGCACATTTAGCTTTGCTGCCTGCCACCGTTCACCTATCCCCTCCCCAACCCCAAGGCACGTGCAATCCTAAGTAGGCAGACTATTGTTATGAA
Organism: Anodontia alba; assembly: GCA_964016985.1. Lineage (NCBI taxonomy): Eukaryota > Metazoa > Mollusca > Bivalvia > Lucinida > Lucinidae > Anodontia > Anodontia alba. The sequence goes on along the minus strand of OZ024824.1, from coordinate 92,772,082 downwards.
ACATGCATCTGCCTGAGCTTGTTCTTTTGCAAGCTGAAACACTCTCTAGTCGACCCAACTTTATGATTCTCTTTACCATATTATGGTTTCTTAAGTCGCCGCAGAACTTATCAGTAAATTTTCTGTAAAATTTTATGAAAATAGGAGTAATATGTGCTCTCAGTGCCATTCTAAAAAGCTGAAATCTCATGTGAAATACTTTTACAGTGTTTATCATGAAAATATATGCAAATAAGAATATACAACGCGATAAGCGCAATAAAATTAATGACATAAATATATCCCCGGGCTATGGTGAGTCATTACGAAAACACGCCTATTCAAATATATAGAATATTTCACCTCCAAAATGTAAAAATTTTCATATAAAAAGCTCTGAGCTTTTTCATATTTCTGCTCAAAACATTGATTGTAGGTACTCGTTAGAACCATCTCGGCGAGGCGGTTCTAACGAGTACCCACATTCTATGTTTTTGAGCAGAAATAAAAATAATGTATACCCCTGTAAACCCCAGTTTTACTATATAAAAGTGGGGTTTAAGGGGGTCAAAATTATATAGGTACGGTTTCGTGATGATTTACATTGTTGCATACTTCCAATATTATAAATGCAGATAATATTTTCTCCAGTGGCAACCAGTTCTTTGTATCAAGTTGTAAACTGCTGCAATTCAACTGGAAATAATGCCTTCACATGATAAAAATAAGGTTTTATTAACAATAGTTAGGTACCAAACGTATATCCTTATAAACCTTTCGACTTTGCTTATATAGCCGTATTATGTGACATTGAAAATATGGGAACATTAAACGACCAAGATAATTCATGTTCGCTGGCAAATACAGAATGTACCCAAAACAGCGAAGATCTTGACCAAACTGAGAACGTTTACACTGGCATTCACTGTTTGCATAACACAGAAAAATATACTGTTTAACAACACGTAAACATACATGTATAACGTTCTACTTGGACGCCATAATAGACACTTATCTTTATTGCAATATATAAACAGTAGACTCTGATGATGTTACATTTGATACTAAAGTGAATGTTATTATTATTTTCCAGGAAACATTTCCTTGCCATTGAAATCTCAAACCCTATTCAGAAAAAAAAATAAATAAAATAAAATAAAATAAAATAAAAACGTTAAACTATAATACCCCGCCATTATCGTGTCGCGGGCAGATAATTCTGTCAGACATAATGAAATTTGCCCATTAGCAATCCCACAGCAGATCTCCTTTATATCAATGCACGTACCAAGTTTGGTTAAAATCCCTTGACTTTTATTCAAGTTATTGTCCTGAAACGAAAATATAGGCATGTCTCGGGCAGATAACTCCGTCAAAATTTGAAGAAGTTTGCCCATTAGCAATCCCAATCCGGATCTCCACAATACCGGTGCAACATACCAACATTGATGTTTACTGAAGTTTTCATCCGGAAACGAAAATATGGGCGTGTCTCGGGCAGATAACTCCGTCAATATTTAACGAAATTTGCCCATTAGCAATCCCAAACCAGACCTCCATAATATCAATGCATATACCAAATTTGGTGAAAATCCATTTACGTTTACTCAAGTTATCAACCGGAAACGAAAACGAACTGACGGACGGACGGACGTACGACTGAGTGACTGACGGATGGACAGACACACGGACTTCCAACGTTAAACCATAATACCCCTCCACTATTGCATGGCGGGGTATAAAAAAATCAATTTATTGTCCGAGCTTAACAATTAAGACGTTGAAAACTTCAGTCTATAGAAAAACATTGGAAGCTAAATATACTGAAAGGAAAAAGAAACGCAGGGTAAATTTTATTCCTAAATTTCATTCAAGTTTGAGAAAGTTTGTTAAATATTTTAACATGATTACAAAACGGTACATGTATGGAACAAAAGTTCCAAATTTCATTGGTTTGTGATCAACAAGTCTCGAGTTATTGAAGTTCATTGGTAGCTACCCCCCAAATCTTGAAATCACAATCAAACTGATAATCAATATCGGGTGTGCCCCCCTCTTGCTGCCGTTGCTGCCCTAATTCTCCTTTGGATAGAGTTAACCAAAGCATTGACAGTTCGCATCGGGATGTTATTCCATTCATCGATCAACGCATTCCTTAGTTGTGCGAGAGTTGCGGGGGAATTTCGGCGCTTCCTAACCCTTCTGTCCAGCTCATCCCACATGTGCTCTATTGGGGTCAAATCTGAAATATTTCGAGATATCCGTACCTCGACATATCAGATTTGCAGAACTGAGAAAAAAATAATTCAATTAACCACATTTAACAAATATTTATGTGATTGGACCCTTGAAGTTAGAGATATACTGAATATATTGTGGAAAAGAGGAGTCCTATTTTCCACATTTTTTTTTACCTGTTGTTAGATTTTCATGTTTAGGCAGGGACCAGATTTTCACTTCGAGATAAGCGGTTATTCGAGATAAGTGAGGTCGAGATAGCGAGAGTCATCTGTATATTTCTTGCCTAGTGGCAAGGCGCCGTAACAGTAATGCAATTGCTTCCTACTGACGCTTTACTGTAGAAGTTATCCTGTGCAGGCTACAAGGAAGCGCAGGCTTTTAAGGGCATTCACCGTTTGCATGTGCGCGAAAGCCTACATTTTTGGGCCGTGACCTGTACAGAAAAGAAAGTACCATTACGAAAACACGCCTATTCAAATATATAGTAAAATTTCACCTCCAAAAACTGAAAGTTTTCAGTTAAAACCTCTGATATTTTTCATATTTTTGCTCAAAACATAGAGTGTGGTTACTCGTTAGAACCGCCTCGGCGAGGCGGTTCTAACGAGTACCACAATCTATGTTTTTGAGCAAAAATATGAAAAGAAAATCAGTTTCTTTTGCTCAAAACATAGATTGTGGGTACTCGTTAGAACCGCCTCGGAGAGGGCGAGGCGGTTCTAACGAGTACCCACAATCTATGTTTTTGAGCAGAAAACAAAAAATAATGTATACCCTTGTAAACCCCAGTTTTACTTTATAAAAGTGGGGTTTAAGGGAGTCAAAATTATATAGGTGTGTTTTCGTGATGTTTATGCAAAAATCAAAATTAATGAGATCATCTCTATATTTACTCTGCTACATGGGACTTCTTACACATGGTATACTTTCTGCCATATTCGCGAGAGAGACAACTTTTGCCACTTACTCTTTGCTTTCCTGCACTGCAGCATCTTCTAAAAAGGGTTTATTCTAAAGGGAAAAGTTTGCTGTAAAGAGTAGTAAGTATTATCTTTCAGAGTAGGTCTATTTTTAAAAGAGAAAGAAATGGTAATGACAAAGGTGTTCCCGGAAAGTGTATAACTCCCTTTTAACCATTGTCCTGCTTAAACCAGATATATATATCCTGGCATTGCAAACAGTTTAGATCTGAGGAAGCCAACTGATTTTGATTTGCACTGTTTGTCATTCAGTATGTGAATTTATATCAACAACCTGGATAAAATAATCTTATTGGCTTAAAATTGAAAGTGAACGTGGCATCTTTATTCAGCATAGCAAGGGTTAATTAACATTTTTTTACTTATTTTACTATAAACAGCAGATATCCTGTCGCTTTATTAGAACTAAAAGATGTAATAACATAATTACCTGGGACACAGTTGTAAGCCATTGTAATATATCCAGACAGTGTTGGATAGAGTCCTTGGTCACAGGTTCCGGATACATCGATACTGTTGGCGTTGAGAGATACACATAGGTCTCGTCCAGAGCATGCCTCCTGGTAGTCGGTACCAGTATAGGGAACCAGGCAGTCATTAACGTCATAGGTGCAACAGTCGACTGCGCATGTTGAGAGCTTTGTTCCATACTGTACTGATTCTACAGCGATAATAGTATTTGCCGAGCATGCGCTGTTTACGGGTTCGCCACTACAAACGCTGAATCGTTCCTGTGCTTCTGGTAACGGAACACCTGTGTACAAAATATGTTTTGTGAGACACATTTTAATATTTTTATCTTTCTTTCAAAATAAAAAAGGAATTCTAGTGCAAAATGTTTACGTTACACATTGACAACGTACGGTCTGATTCCTTGTCCGGTTCTCGGTCTGCCTGCTATTAGATAATAACTGAAGCTATACCTATTGGCCCGTAAATTTCAGTGAAACACGGATGCAAGGCATCCGTTGCATATTATATATAACAAATATTATGCCATAACCCATTGCAGTCTGAATTTCAAACATTTAGGTTATTAAGCATATTAAAGGTTAAAGGCAATTCTGATATAACAAAAATGATATGAGCAAAATTTTTGTTTCAAACTGACTTTCCCAGACCTTTGTTTCGATAATTATATTGTCGTAAAATTAATAGGAATAAGTGTTCTGATACACTAAGTTTCACGAAAATACTCGTAGTTTATGCTCTCACTGAGGTTTTAAAGAATCTGCACATTCTCTGTGGAAGAAATATACTTGAATATCATGAAAATATATAAATATACACAAACATTTATAAAGTCATTAGATTATAATCACTACTTGATTAATAACATTTACCTCCCTTGACCTAACTTGGCTACGTATCCTAGTTAGAAAACTACGTACTTAGACAATACAGTCGACTCTCGTTATCTCGAATTCCAAAGGACTCTCTGAAATACTTCGAGATATCCGTACCTCGGCCTATCAGATTAGCAGAATTGAGGAATAAAAATTCGATTAACCACATTTAACAAATATATATGTAATTAGATTCTTGAAGTTAGAGATATACTGAAAATATTTTGGAAAATAGGAGAAATTGCTCCTTAGCAGCAATTTCTCTTCTTTTCCACAATATTTTTTACTTGTTGTAAGATTTCCATGTTTATGCAGGGACCAGATTTTCACTTCGAGATAAGCAAGGTCGCGATAACGAGAGTCAACTGTATTGTCTCCTAAAATACTTTATTGCACAGTCCTCAGAATCATTTAAAATAATATCAAAATTATTTCCGTTAGCAACCTTTAAGATTGATTTTACAAAAAAAAAAAAAAAAAAAAAAAAAAAAGAGTGAATATAATAAAAAAAAAACGTTTGGTGCATAGGCAGTTACGATAAAAGGTTATGTGCCGAATTATGACAAATGTTTGCTAATTTACTTCTCCAGGGCAGAGAACCATGTTCCCCAACCCTCCCCGCCCGCCCGTTCAAAACCAATTTTCTGAAATATGTCCAAGAACAATTGCTATTGTTATGAAATACGTATTCTGTTCCTAATACAAAGATTTAATCAGTTACAATATTATCACTGTCTTTTTAGTATTTTCAGATGATACGCAGCGCACGAAATGGGCACTTGTGTAATTTTTTGACAACGCAGGCCCAGATCAGCCTGCGCATAAGCTGAGCTAGGCCTTCACTGTACGCTTACAGACTCAAAAGATATAGATAGTATATGTCGACAAAAGTAGAATGCTCAAACCAGACTTCACAGATGCGCATGCATATCTGGACCTACGTTGTCTGCAAATTGTATCAGCCTTTTTAGTCCGTTTCGCATCATATCGTTGATTGTGCATTATATGGGGAATGGATACTTACAGGGGAGGTTATTCTGAAAAGGAGTGTATTCTAAAGGAAAGGAATTTTGCCGCGTTGGGAGCATTGTCTTTCCTTTTAGAGAAGATGCGTTAAAGAAGGGTTTTGCTGCGCAGAAAATCAAACAGGAAGTCACAAAACCACCCTTGTAAACAATGGTGTAACAAATATCTTTAAATACAACGTAGGACATTTTGTGAAATAAAATTATAATACAATTTAATAAGAAAAGCGTTTATCTTACATTTTGTAACGTTTATTATCACAATAGTGATCAAAGAAACACGTATAATTTTTATTTTCCATTCCAACGACATTGTAGTTATATGCAATACATTTAACACCAGAACAAATAGCTTCATGTATTTCCTAATAGTGTTTTTTTTTTTTTTTTTTTTTTCTTTATAAAGGGACAACAATAGCCGGTCTATGATCTCTATCATCGCTTGATTTGTTTGTAGTAGAATTTAGCGCGACACAGACCATAGTACAAAAAAGGACCAAAATATATTTCAGTTTATCTGTGCATTTAGTCCGTCTTCGCTTATTATTAATTTATCTATTTATTTTACTTTTATTTTATTTTATTTATTAATAATATTGTCTTCTGAACATGCGCATCTGATATGTGCTTAATCTGATGCTATTTACATAATGACATCACGAAAACAGACCTATATAATTTTGACCCCCTTAAACCCCACTTTTATATAGTAAAACTGGGGTTTACAGGGGTATACATTATTTTTCTTACTTCTGCTCTATAACATAGATTGTGGTACACGTTATAACCGCCTCGCCGAGGCGGTTCTAACGAGTACAATCTATGTTTTGAGCAGAAATATGAAAAAATATCAGAATTTTTGTCTGAAAATTTTCGTTTTTTGGGTGGTAAAATGTTCAGTATATTTGAATAGGCCTGTTTTCGTAATGTAAATACAATAAACTTCCGCTGCTAATACTCGAAAATGAGACCATTTAACTACAGTTGACTCCCTTTATCTCGACCTCGCTTATCTCGAATAACGGCTTATCTCGAAGAGAAAATCTGGTCGCTGCCTAAACATGAAAATCTAACAACAGGTAAAAAAAGAAAAAAAAACATTGTGGAAAAGAGGAGAAATTGCTCTAAATGAACAATTTCTCCTCTTTTCCACAATATTTTCAATATATCTCTAACTTCAAGAGTCCAATTACATATATATTTGTTAAATGTGGTTGTGCGAATTATTTTTTCCTCAATTCTGTAAATCTGATATGTCGAGGTACGGATATCTCGAAGTATTTCAGAGTTTCCCATGGAATTCGAGATAACGAGTGTCGACTGTATTAAGACCAGCTTTTGCCAGTCAAAAATGCGGTTTTCTTGGTATTCTACATATCTCCAGATAAGAGGGTATCTGCATGATATTTTTCTTATTTCTCCACAAAAATATGTTGCTGGTACTCATTCGAAGTGCCTCAGCGGGGCACTTCTAATGAGTACCACATCATATCTTTTTGTGGAGAAGTTAGAAAAAATATTAGTATAGTTTTGGTTGAAAAAACACCTTATCTGGAACTACGTCTACACTCAATAATATAAATTCAATAATTGCTACCTATATCCGTGTGTCCAAATTATCATCACATGCTTCATAGGTGGGTTGGCTAGATCTAACTGAATTTGATTTTAGACTACGCTTGACTTCTGAATCCGGGGCATGAATTGCGATACAACGTCTAAGTAAACAATATTTCAGTAGTTTAGAGGCATTGCCTCCAAATTTGTGGGACTTCCACCCGACCCGATCACATGAATTTGCGTCCTGTTAAGTTACTGGCAGCCATCACGAAAACATGCCTATATAATTTTGACCCCCTTAAACCCCACTTTTATATAGTAAAACAGGGGTTTACAGGGGTATACATTATTTTTTTTTTACTTCTGCTCAAAACATATATTGTGGGTACTCGTTAGAACCACCTCGCCGAAGCGGTTCTAACGAGTACCCACAATCTATGTGTTGAGCAGAAATATTAAAAATATCAGAGTTTTTTATCTGAAAACTTTCAGTTTTTTGGAGGTGAAATTTTCTGTATATTTGAATAGGCGTGTTTTCGTAATGTCTGCCATGAAGGCTTTAGGCAGCCCATCTATTTCGCGGGCCCAGATGGGCGGGGGCCATGCTTTCACGAAAACCGAAAACTAATGTATGCCGGTTAAAGGTACAACGACAATACACTCGTTCGATTACCAAAAATCCATTTTACTGCTTCAGGATTTTTCGTGAGCATAAAAATAACAACACTTTACAAACCGATCGAACGAACACATAATTGTGTCGAGTGTTTTTCTTTTTTTTTTTTTTTTTTGTTTTTTTTTTTGTTTTTTTTTTTTTTTTTGTTTCAGCTTATCACGTGAAAAGAGGAAACATGCTTTGTGTCTAAAAATCTACATCAAAGTGTACCCATTACGAAAACATGCCTATTCAAATATACAGAAAATTTTACCACCAAAAACGAAAATTTTCAGATAAAAAATTTATATATTTTTCATATTTCTGCTCAAGACATAGATTGTGGGTACTTGTTAGAACCGCCTTGATGAGGCGGTTCTAACGAGTACCCACAATCTATGTTTTGAGCAGAAATATGAAAAATAATGTATACCCCTGTAAACCCCAGTTTTCCTATATAAAAGTGGGGTTTAAAGGGGTCAAAATTATATAGGCATGTTTTCGTGATGCTTATGCATAAAACAAATTATGCCTAGCTTGTAAACAGACGGAGAATGGATAGAAATAAAATTTGAAGTGGAGAAAATATTCAGAATGGCCGCGATCACAAATTTTGTAGGCTGACGTCATAAGTCCCGTGATTCAACCCTTTTCAATTGGTATACTTGGCGTTATTGGCTGATTTGCTGCTATTAACGACATGGCCGCCGTGTCAATAGTCTCTGCCAAATCACGGAACGCTTATTGTTTTTCAGGATAAGCACCGAACCTTCCAAGCGTTTGTTGGACCATCACATTTTTGGTCACGCACATCACTGGTCACATAGTTAGTCTATAGTAGTGCATCTGCACGAAGAACCGCTTCGCGGTTCTTCGTTGGACGCACTTATAAAGACCATCCCACTAATAAGCCTACTTTTTTTCAGTACCATATGTGGTCTTCATAACGGATTTTTACTGTATGCGTTGGAGTTTTGATAAAAATCTTTCTTAAAACATAACTTCCTACGAAAGCGAGAAATACCATAAGAATGATATCTCACAGTATATTTGGCAGGCGGTTCCTCTGTTGCAGGTCTGTTTTAATCGTGTGTATTCATATAAGGCGTTGAAGCTTCGGGAAGGTTATATTTCGAGATTGTGGCATTCCGTGCATCTTTTCACTTATGTTTTTCATTTGCTTTCCTGCACACCATGGTCTTTCTGCAAACGGGACAAGGATTTGCTTCCAATGAAAGCAATTTTGTCCTGTTAGAATAGATTGCTTCTCAGAAGTGAGGCAAAACAGGTCCCGAGGTTATAAAACTTTTTTCATGCTCTACTCAGCTGAGCGTGAAAATTTATCTGCTAGTTGATATAAATATGCCAAAAATAGTTAGCTTTTTCATATTTATCAGCAGAGAAATGTTCATGCTCAGCTATGTTTTACAATAACGAACTTGCAATTCTTAGTAATTTGAGATTTATCAGCAGAACAAATTTCATGCTCAGCTGAGCATGAGTTGAGCATGAAAAAGTTTTGTAACTCCATACATGCACGTATTAACCCTTCTCTTGTTAAACACGTCATGCTCTGTCTTAGCAAACAGTGTAGATCCAGATCAGTGGGCTTCTGAAGAAGCCAACTGATCTGGATCGCCACTGTTTGTCATTAAATATGTGATTTTCATCAAAAGCCCGGATCAAGTAATCTGATTGGCTGTAAATTAGAAGTGGGCGTGGCATGAGAAGGATTAATGTGTCCCCCGTCAATTATACTGCTGTCTGTTCCAAGGCGGATACTCTGATACTGATAATCTCTGTTGTAATACTAGTATTCTAACCACCCGCTATACGGCTACCCACATTGCTTTCTGTTTTTACTTCTTGTGATGATAGCAGTGTGTTCATCTTCAACAGCTGCCTATTTTGTTTCCTGTTTTATTGCAGTTTGTATCTTTCTAATTTTTGTTGACTGGCGAGCAAAAGAGGCAACGGGTTAAAGTGGCCAAAAAGCTGTTTCAAATGTTTCCAAAATTTGACAAAAAGCAGTTTGCCAATGTCGTCACAGGTCATGAAACCTGGGTCCATTATTTTGAGCCCGTTAGAAAGGTTAGCAATAAGATCTGGGCCACTAAACACAGCAAACGCCCAATAATTGCCAAACGTTTTTTGAGTACAAAGAAGGTTTTGTATGCAATCTTCTTCTCTGGTGAAGGAGTCACAATAAAAGTGCCAGTGAAAAGGGGCAAACGCATCACCGGAAAGTACTACAAAGACGTAGTACTGAAGAAACTGAAAAAGTATTATCAGAAACGACGCCCTGCCACTAGTTTTAAACATGTCCGTCTTCTACATGACAATGCCCCAGCTCATACCTCCGCAATAGTTATGGCGTTTTTGAAGAAAGAAAAAGTAACTGTTTTGCCTCACCCCCGTATTCCCCAGACCTTACCCCATGTGATTTCTTTTTGTTTCCGAAATTGAAAGCATTCCTTGCTGGGCGGAAATACCAGTCCCGACAGGCACTTGGATCTGCCATTCATCAATACCTTATTACTGTGCCCAAATCAGCGTACCGTGACGCCTTCAAGAAGTGGATACATCGGCTGAAACTTTGCATTTCTAGCCACGGGGAGTACTTCGAGGGCATGAAATGAGTACTTTTGGGCTAACTTGAAATTTGAAGTCTCCAGATAGAAATAAGCAATTCATTTCGAACATCCCTCGTATGTGTAACTCTCAACGCCAATAGTATCGCTGTATCCGGAACCTGTGACCAAGGACTCTATCCAACACTGTCTGGATATATAACACTGGCTTTCAATTGTGTTCCAGGTAATTATGTTATTACACATAGTAGTTCTAATAAATTGGTAGGATAGCTGTTATTTAAAGTAAAATAAGGAAAAAAAGTATAAACGTATAGGAAAGTAAATATCGTCAATACCTTTAATTTGTTTTCTAGAAGAAGTTATCTCTAATTTGGTTTTCGCAAGAAGTACTTTCTGGTGCGATGATTTTCAAGTGACATTTGAGTCGCGCCAAAAAACAAAAGAGCTTTTGATTCAATGCAAATGGCGGAAGCTCCTAATCGACTTGCGTTTCCCTGTAGTTTGCTCGGGGCATTAAAACAGGAACATCGGATGCTTCAGTCGGAAGTAATAAGTTAATTTTTCCAACTTTGAACTACGGCGACTTGCGACTGGCAAAGAAGTATCTATGAAGGTGTTATCATGCATCTGAAAGCCTTATTCAGCCATAGCTTCAGAGTCTGTATAATAGATGTTAAGAGCTTTAACATACATCTAGCGTTATAATGCAAAACTTTTAAAACTTACAGCGCCAATCACAATTGCAGCAGACTACATTTTGAAATATTTTTTATTTGTCACAGAAAATAAATATTAACATTTTATGTGACTCTTCTGCTAAACGACTTGCTTGGCGCCTTAAGGATTAAGCATTCGTATTACTGTTCCGATGCAAACTTAATACATTTGACAAGAATATCATACATATCTTCAGCTTGCATTCGCTTTTTTCCTATTGACAATATTATTACATTCTCAGTATTTAGGTAGATTTTATAATTTTGATACTCTATATCTTGATGTTCTTTGATTTTAATTTAACTGTCACTGCTGAATAGGGGCACATTTGTCTATCGATTGAAGCAAAATGAAATGGCGGTTGTATAAAACAAGCCCTTTTTCTAACATTAAGTTCATCAGACATTAATTGAAAGTATTTGTTTCTAGAAAATATGGTTTGAGCGCTGTGCTTGTAGCATTTTCTGTGTATCTTTTATATTTATGTAGATTCTAATAATCCTATGTACTTAATATCTCAGCTGTGGCTAGTTGTCAGATTTCTGATTGCAGCTTGATGTGGAGGGCTAGTAATGTGTTTCTTGAGATCATTTACACTTAGCTGGTATTTCAGAGCTTTGTTGCTGGAGACGCACCAAGCCTAACCGGGCAATTTTATCTTTCTTATGTACTATCTCAGCAAATCATCAGTTTGTACCCACTTCCATCGCCACCTGCTTAGGATCCATCTTCATTCGTCTTTATATCACTCTGCTTGGTTGCAAATGCTATGATCTGAACTTTACAAAACAGGAAAGGAAAAAAAATACAAGCACTGTTTTGATATAAGCCCCCAGTAGTTTTCCTACTGACCGGTCCAAGGCTGTTCCTCTGTTGCATTTTTTTTTTTTTTTTTTTTTTTTGCATCTATGGTTTTAACAAGGTATATCGAAACCAGAATTTTACAGTGAATGTAAAGATTTAGAAAAAATGTGGGAAAACTAAGTTTTCGGAACAATTCAGAAAACTGATTAACCGCTATAAAAGATTTGGCTATAGCCTTGATATTATGCGGCAGACTACATGCCTAGTTATCAACTCAGTCATTGTTGATGGCTATGCTTCACTTTTTAATTGCACGACGGCGATTCGGGTCTCTGACTCAATGACGGCCTCTTCGTAAAACTTTAACCTGTGAGTTATGGCTTAACGGTATGTCTTTGGCTTGGCCGGCCATGGTTTAACTATTGATTTTCATTTACTCTGACACACAGTAGAATTAGCCATGAGTACTCGTCTTTGTTTATCATAGTGATTAATTTGATTAATGTGGACGCTTTGTTACATTGACTGAGTTGGAGCCTTTATGTGACCGAAGGTTTTTTTTGTTTTTTTTTTTTTTTTATATATTAGCATCGGGACCCAGGTTGAAGTTGGCTGGTCGTAAAAGAGCTTTTAACCCCTCAGTGATTTATTCTACTGACTATTCTAAGGCGGTGATCCCAGTATTAGTCTTACTCTCCGTTGCTTTGTGGTTTACCCTACAGAACTCCAATTAAATAGAGCAAATTCTTCCGATATCAAAGCATCTTTCTTGGATTTGAATCTATGCATATCTTATGGTACAGTTTCTACCAAAATTTATGATAAACGGGACGATTTTGATTTTGATATAGTCAATTTCCCTTTTCTGGATGGCGATGTCCCCCGGCGTACCCCATATGAGGTAAACATATCTCAACTTATTAGATTCGCCAGAGCTTCTTCAAATCTTAGTGACTTTAACTACCGTAATAAAGCCCTTACTGCCAAACTTCTTAGCCAGGGCTATCGTTATTTTAAACTCCGTAAGTCGTTTTCGAAATTTTATCGCAGACACAGTGCCTTGGTAGAAAAATATAGTGTCAGTCTGAAAACACTTCTGCAACAAGGTATATCGGAACCAGAATTTGACGGTGACTTACTGTATAGATTTAGAAAAAAATGTAGGAAAATCTAACTTTTCGGAGCAATTCAGAAAACTTATTAACCGTTATAAAAGAACTGGCTATAGCCTGAGTTGGGAGCCTTTATGCGCACCGAATATTTATGTATTTCTGTATTAAGAGTAGCATCGGGACCCAGGGTGAAGCTGGCTAGCTGTAAAAGTGCTGTAAACCCGGCTCCCGGTGGTTTACTATACTGACCGTTCGAAGGCAGTGGTCCCGGTGTTAGTCTTACTCTTTGTTGCTTTGTGGTTTATTCTACGAGGCGGTTTGTTTTATGTCTTACCTTGTGTCATTTTGTTCTTGTGTTTTTCAGTCCTTTTTGCATTACGATTACCTCGCTTGGGGAAGAGAGAGCTGATCTTAGTGCTTTCGTACGTTTGTTCGATTTGTGCTTGTTTGGATTTGTCGATTTCCTCTTCCTCTTGGTGTCAGAGAAGAGCTGCGGTTTGTGATTGTGGCACTCCCTGGACTTTTCTCTTACCCTTTTTTTGTTTCTTCGATGCGGTTTGTTCTAAGTCTTGCCTGGTGTTAGTTTGTCCTTGTGTGTTTTCAGTCCTTTGAGCACTGCAATTACCTCGCTTGGAGAAGAGAGAGCTAATATTAGTGCTTTTGGTACGTTTTTATTCGATTGCAATTGTTTTGTTTTATCTGTTTCCTCCTCCTGTTGGTGTCTGGGAAGGGCTGCGGTTTTTAATTGTGGCACTCGCTGGATTCTTGTGTTTTTCAGTCCTTTGAGCATTGCGATTACCTCACTTGGGGAAGAGAGAACTAATCTTAGTGCTTTTGGTACGTTTTTTCTCGATTGCAATTGTTTGGTTTTATCTGTTTCCTTTTCCTCTTGGTGTCTGGGAAGGGCTGTGGTTTTTAATTGTGGCACTCGCTGGACTTTTTTCTTACCCTTTTTAATATGTGGTATTTGCTCTGTCCTTCTCTGTTCCTCATTTCGTCTTGTTTTGGTGCCTCAGGAGGGTTGTGCTTCATAATTTGGGAATTTGCTTGGTACTTTCACGTATAAGATTTAAATGGCAGAATTTACGCATAAAATTAAAGTGTTTATTTTTGGGACAAATAAGAGTTATGTGCAATTCGTATCTTAAATAACTGCAGATTCTACTATGCTCATATCTTAATAAACAGGTGCACGGTAATGGCGTCAAAGCAGAACGTTATATGTTAAATAGTTGTTAAACTTTACATTTTATGTTTTCCAAATTTATGCGAATAGTAAATGCCAAACAATATATTCATTTATTCTGGCCATAAACTTCGCTATTTGTATATACATGTATATTCTACAATATCAAATGAAATGATCAGGGAACAAGATATTGTTGGATGTTCGCATTTGTGATAAAGTACTGTTACAGTGATAGATACTATTGTGGCTTAAGCAAAAATGATAGGTTTATAAGGTACGCTCGTAGATACCTGTATACTGTGATGTATCCTTACCTTTAAGTTTTCCGACGATATCATTTCAAGAAGAAGAATCCCAGCGAGACACAGAGTCCTACTAAGAACCGGATATCACAGCATTACTGGAGAAACTGATAAAGCCTAGCTTCCCATAAATTGGACATTGGCAAACAGAGTAGACCAGATCAAACGCCGCAGCACGCGGCGTCTGTCAGGGTCTACACTGTTTGCTCTAAATACAGAAATTTCTATAAAACTTTGTTATAATAGAAACTACCCGTAGACACCCCACATAGATTGGAAATGGACCGGTCCAAAGTGTGAAGGTAGAAGAGTCCATTTGGTATAAATGGATTAATACGTATTATAGCCAAGTAAGTCAAGGGATATAACTATGTTTCAATGACAATTAAAACGTAAATGCTTTAAAACGTTTTGCTGTATAGTATTTTCATATACAAAATGTGTTTATTTGATAAACTATATAAATTTGAGCCTCCGCATGACAAGACCAACACAATGGCATTTGTGCCAAGCAACACTGAACTCCTCTCACCCACATTAGTCAAGTAACTAACCTGTAGATAGCCTATAAATGAAGACTGATGTTATTATTTTGCTAAACAGATTTTTCTTGCATACCGGATAAGGATTTCCGAATATTACACCGATGCTAGCAAATCTTATCTCACACTGACTTATCCGTCCCGTGGGAAAGATAAAAATCGAGAATCTTCACCTGTTTGATATACACTGTTTGTGTAGGACGACACCGTACGCTATCGTTAAGGTTGACGTCACTGAACGTTATGACGTCACTAATCTTCACGGTATTGTCATCAGAATATGCCGGACGTCTGCAATCGAAGTGATTGCATTATCAAAAACCAACTTTCCAGAAATGAAAGGTATGCAAGAGGGTACGGCAAGCCTGGTGCTGCCAGACAGTAACCCTACCTATCTACCTTTCACAACCATGACAGATTCTTATATTCTTGCACACCAGATAAAGAAATCCTGGACTTAACCCTAGGATAGAAATTCGTATCCTACCCAAGGTAAGCTCCCAGTCAGCATTCTACGTAAATCTATATCGGGCCGTCATCGGCCCATCAGGGTAGCTGACGGGCCGATGACGGCCCGATATAGATTTACGTAGTATGCTAGCTGGGAGATAAATCTCGAGAATTCTCATGTGTTTGATATGCACTGGTTGTAATAGCGTCTCGTACGCCATCATTAAGGTTTACATCACTGAACGTAATGATATCATTAAAGGCCACATCATAATATGGCGGACGTCAGCAGTCGAAATGCTGCTTTATTTAAAAATCTACGTTCAGAAATGAAAGGTGTGCAAGAAAACGGATCTATCATGGGTGTGAGGGGCACATAGAAAAATCCGTTCCTCGCGATCACAGTCTGGCATCACTCGGCAAGCCTCATGATGCCAGACAGTGATCCTCGCGACGGATTTTTTTTCATCTACCCCAAGCGACATTGATAGATTCTTATAATAAAAACCGTATCGCGAGAAAAAGACTCTTCGTATTTTTCGTTGAATCCATCTCAGTGCGCATACTTGGCCCCTTAGCAAGACCACACGCCCAGCTCTTTTGTCCAATCTTTCTTCTTGGCCTACCACTTATGTGATCGAACAGCATAGGTTCTTACCTACCGCTTATGTGATCGAACAGCATAGGTTCTTACCTACCGCTTATGTGATCGAACAGCATAGGTTCTTACCTACCGCTTATGTGATCGAACAGCATAGGTACTTACCTACCACTTATGTGATCGAACAGCATAGGTTCTTACCTACCGCTTATGTGATCGAACAGCATAGGTTCTTACCTACCGCTTATGTGATCGAACAGCATAGGTTCTTGCGAGACTGCGCGGATGCGCAGTCTTGCAAGCACCTTTGCTGTTCACATATACTAAAACGGCTCATTTCCCATGCCACGGCTTATACATGTTTGGTATAAAATCAGTATATTTCCGTATATTGACTACTTTATAGATTTTATCTGTGCATTGCAAACAGTATTTAACTAATTGTGTTTATATTTTAGAGAGCAGAATAGTTGATTTCTGCACAGCTGGGTCTATATCGGAGGCTGGTAAAGATGTATATCTAAAGAACCAGGACTATCCATCAGCCTTCCGCCCAACAGACACGGGCTGTTCGTGTTCTGTACAAACAAATTTATGTAATGCTAAAGTGACCGTTAACGCTATTGATCTCAGACTGACGGATGTAGGTAATACATGCACAGACACACAAAAAGTTTCAATAGATGACAAAGGATCTATCATTACATATACATGTTCTCAAAATACCAACTTCGAGCCATCATCTCTGTATACCAGCTCCAAAAACTACATTAAAGTCCAATTGGATCACCCAGATGCTATCAACGAGGGACAACTCTGGCTGTGGTTTGAAGGTATTGTATTTACCTTTAATATGCAGACAGATAAGCTTCATTAAAAATGCAGTCAGCTCGAACTAGTTCTGTGTCATCACTACCGATAATATCTGGCTACGCTTCCCGCAGGGTCACCACTGCATAAAGGGATCAATTCTATAAGGAAGAATTTGTTCCCCAATAGTTTCAGGATTCTATTTGCATCGTATCGAGAATGAGTCAGTGAATATGCTAGCCGCTATACTTTTTGTTGAAAGTTAAACAAACTTGTCTCGGATCATAGCAAAAACTGATGATATGGTAGAGAAATTAGCACAGACTCGGACAAGCCTGTACAATTTCAGTCTTCTGTTTCATATGATTAATCTGCAAATCATTATGAATGCATCTAGTGAAACACGACGGTTCCATTCAAACTTTGCTGAGTTTTGGCAATTTGACCAGGCCCTTAGGTTATAAAACATTTTTTGCTCAACTCAGCTGAACATGTTTCTCTACTAATAAATATGAAATGCGAACAAAAGTTGGGATTTTCATATTTATTAGCAGAGAAATTTGTAAGCTCTGCTGTTTTCAGCAAGAACGAATTTGCAACTGTTAGCAATCTTAGAGTTATTGGCTTAGGTGAGCATGAAAAAAAGTTTTATAATCGCGGGACCAGTCTTTATTGTTCGCATAAGTATTCTAAAGTTTATTACAAACATAGCAAAAAGCAAATCGCTGATCCCATTTATTGCTGTTCGCATATTCTATAAGCCATTTTGTTGACGATTTTGACAGAGCCTGTAAACGACCTCCTAAAAGTGTTCTTATCTGGTAAAGCTCTACTGGCGTTTGAATAAACTCAAATCTAGATTATACCAAGCCCTCAGATTATATATATATACTTCGCAAATTAGCTGATACAAAATCGAAAAGAAAATTATTTCTACCAGCTTGTACCGAATAAATGTACTTATTGTACACTTAGCTGAGAGCTGAGCTCCACAGCGCAGTCGGTAGCGCACCTGACTACAGATCCAGGGGTTGAATGTTTAAATCTCAGCTCAGCCAATAACTATCCTAAACTTTGATCATGAAATCATTTTTACGGTCGTTCTGCCCATACACTGACTGCTGATTCGAAACTCACATGTGTCAGCTAGACGCGTAAGTATGTGCTCAAGTACTTGTTAATCGCTTAGAGGACTAAGACTACCTAGACAAAATGTAAGTAGGTCAACTGACTGACTGACAGGATCAGTGTTGACTTGGCCGTAAACTCCAAATCAGCAGTGAAATAGAGTGATTTCTCAGTTAATTTCTATGCATTCCCAATGTGAAGGTATGACATCAGTTAATAGTGAATTATTTCATCGTGTCGGAACTGTTTTTTTTTTTTTTTTTTTTTTTTTTATAGACTGGTTCCTACGTGTTCTATTTTGACGTTATGATTTTTTTTATACATTTTCAGTCAGATGTTATAATATCATTGTCAGTGTGAAGCATTTAGATGAGCTTACACACTTTATAATGCGTTCATCAATGAACAGAATGAGATTTACATTCCCTCAAAACGTTGTTCAATGTTCGATGAACATCATTCAATGAATGCAATTTACTGTTCGCGCCAAATGACGTACTTTTCGCAAATGTAAATTGTCTTCATATTCAGTCTCTTTATTGGGAGTTTTATCATAAGATAAAACACAATTATTAGAAACCCCGATTCTGGGTTCATGTAAACTTTGCACATAACCCGATGCGTGTTTGGATTATTTCTTAGTGCCGGAACTGTTTCTATAGACTGATACCCATGTAATTACCTTTCATTTTGCCGTTCTTGGCTCACAAAGGGATCACAAACAATTAAAAGCCATTGCCGTTTCTTTATGTAACTGGTGACGTTCATGGAGCTAATGACCGAACTGAATGGAGTCATTTTCTAACGTTGTTTAATGTTTTTGCGCTCAAAATGAAACAATTTTGTTGCTTCTTAATATAACATCATCCTTCGTAACTCCTTTATTACTGTATTGCCACGGTTCTTCGTGACGGATTAATATCAGTCAAAAAAAAAAAAAAAAAAAAAAAATGTTTCTTTATTTTTTTAAGTAAACATAGTAAATATTTATAATAATGAAGTTTGAACTTTTACGATAGTAATTCACAAAATTAAATCCACACGCAAAACGAGTTTCTGTCTTTGTAGATTCAAATTGAACACCTCCATTATGTAAATGAATCTTCATCACGAAAACATGCCTATATAATGTTGACCCCCATAAACCCCACTTTTATATAGTAAAACTGGGGTTTACAGGGGTATACATTATTTTTCTTATTTCTGCTCAAAGCATAGATTGTGGGTACTCGTTAGAACCGCCTCTCCGAGGCGGTTCTAACGAGTACCCACAATCTATGATTTGAGCAGAAATATGAAAAAAAAAAAAAAAAATCAGATTTTTTATCTCAAAATTTTCATTTTTTGGTGGTAAAATTTACAGAATATTTGAATAGGCTTGTTTTCGTAATGTAAACCATATAACAGTATTCTAAAGAATCCCAAATGTCCATTTATTTGAGTATTTTCTAATTTGTATTATTTGTTTTGTAGCAACCGAAGACGCAGCAACTCTTAAAATAGACTGTCCAGCAATTACAGCAGATGTTGTTTGCGCAGGTAAGAAACAAGGATCAAAGACACGTGTTTTTCTCGAAATTTGCAGTGGGCTAAATGATATTAACCCTTAAAGCGCCTAGAAAAACTGCATCTGAAAATGTCGTCTGTTAATGTCGTCTGCTGAATAGTTTTGCAGACTTTTCAAACCTATTTTTGCATACAGGCAAACAGTGTGGACTCTGATCAGAGTCTGATCAGGGTCCACACTGTTTGCAAAAATGACTTTTAAAATCAAAAGCAGATGACAAAGCAGACGACAATTGTTGTGATTGGCGCTTTAAGGGTTAAAGGTCTAGAAAATATTAACTACACTAAAGTGCAGTACGCCGGGACGTGTCACAGCCATCAAACGGCACTAACGCCTGATGGAGTGAGAGCAGTAAACAAACTCAGAAAACTAAAAACAGCTTTAGTGTCATGTCTTTTTTTTCTCTCTCTCTCTCTCTCTCTCTCTGGCAGACAAGCTAGTTTTGTTTTCAAGTTAGGCCTCAACAGTTATATCAACATATAAATTTTCATAATTCCGCAATAGGCACAATGATCACAAATGATCAGAAAATATAAACTTCACTATTGTGTGAAGTGCGGGGTGACGTTTTACTGTAGTAAAATAAATAAACCGACTTTGCTATTTTTGTCTTGTGTTTTGTTCTTTCTTACAAATGGATCCAACCTTCAGAATATTCAAAGCGACATGTTTACATTTTAAGATAAATAAGGTAATGTATTTAGGGGTTTAGGTGTCCGAAAGTTTAGGCTATTGCGGTACCCATCTGATAACGATTGGTTACTTCAAGCAAATTTTATCCGGTCTTTGAGTCGGACTAAAAGATCAGTATTAATATGTACCATGCAAAAAATATGGTATTTAAGGGACTTAACCGCAGCAAAATATTCTAAACATGTCAACATGTGTTTGTTTTATCATTTATCTGGCAAATTAAGAAATTAATCAATGCTGTTGTTTGGTTTGCCATGTTTAATAATTAGACTTGTAAAGTAGCATTTTTCAGAAATCCTGCAATAATAACCGTCAATAATATTCGGACAGAATCACATAAATAAACAGTGAAGAAGCAGACCAAACTACAGTTGACTCTCGTTATCTCGAACTCGCTTATCTCGAATAACCGCTTATCTCGAAGTGAAAATCTGGTCCCTGCCTAAACATGAAAATCTAACAACAAGTAAAAATATTGTGGAAAAGAGGAGAAATTGCTCCTAAAGAGCAATTTCTCCTTTTTTCCACAATATTTTCAATATATCTCTAACTTCAAGAGTCCAATTACATATATATTTGTAAAATGTGGTTAATTAAATTATTTTTTCCTCAATTCTGCAACTCTGATATGATGATGTACGGACATCTCGAAGTATTTCAGGGAGTCCCTTGGAATTCGATATAACGAGAGTCAACTGTAATTTTAAAAGAGCCCCTACAAATATCGGTACATATTGTACTTCATGATTTCAACAAAAACAAATAAAACAAATTAAAACCTATAAATGTTGTCTTTGGAAATAAAAAACACATAAAACAACCAAAATTGGAGTCTCGGATTCATTGAGTCTCTTTATATGACAGTACAGCCATATTTGACAGGCTGCGCTATCCATCTCAAGTGATCTGGCTTTTATGATGGCATTACGAAAACACGCCTATTCAAATATATAGAATATTTCACCCCACAAAAACTGAAAATTTTCAGGTAAAAGAAAACTCTGTTATTTTTCATATTTCTGCTTAGATTCTGGGAACTCGTTAGAACCGCCTCGGCGAGGCGGTTCTAATGAATATACAAAATCGATGTTTTTGGGCAGAAATAAGAAAAATAAAGTATACCTCTGTAAACCCCAGTTTTACTGTAAAAAAGCGGGGTTTAAGGGGGTCAGAATTATATTGGCATGTTTTCATGATGAACTGTAATACACTGATAACTACAGTCGACTCTCGTTATCTCGAAGTCCTAGGGAATGTCTGAAATACTTCGAGATATCCGTACCTCGACATATCAGATTTGCAAAATTGAGGAAAAAATAAATCAAACAACCACATTTCACAAAGGAATGTTATTTGACGGCTGCAGAGATGTATTGAAAATATTGTGGAAAAGAGGAGAAATTGCTCTTTTTGTTGCCTGTTGTTAGAGTTCTATGTTAAAACAGGGACCAGATTTTCACTTAGAGATAAGTGGTTTTTTGAGATAAGCGAAATCGAGTGAACGAGAGTTGACTGTATTTCGAAGATTAATTACTAATAAATTTTGTAATGCAGCATTGATACTATTAAATATTTCATAAACTTTTAGAACGCCCTTCATTGTAATATACTTTCTTGTCCTTTGTGATCCTTGAGCCTTTTCCGGAATTAGGAAAATTTAAATTTATATGTGGGTCACTGATAAGACCTTACTGACAGAAACTACCATGTTTGGGCAAAAAAAAAAAAAAAAAAAAAAAAAAAAATCTGTCTACGGTTGTATGCTCCACAGGGTCATTGCTTTTTGAATATTTTGACTGCACGGGTGTTAGTCTTACTCTTTGGTGCTTTGTGGTTTATTCTGCGAGGCGATTTGTTGTATGTCTTATCTTGTGCCATTTTGTTCTGGTGTTTTTCAGTCCTTTTAGCATTGCGATTACCTCGCTTGGGGAAGTGAGAGCTAATCTTAGGGCTTTTCGTATGTTTGATCGATTTGTGCTTGTTTGGATTTGTCGGTTAATTCTTCCTCTTGATGTCTGGGAAGGGCTGCGGTTTGTGATTGTGGCACTCCCTGGACTTTTCTCTTACCTTTTTAGCGTTTATATGTTTTCGCCATTTGTGATCATTGAGGCCAATCCAGAATTTTGAAATTTTATAAGAGGAACTTTTGTGAGCACTGTTAGCCGAAACAAGCTAGACAGGCCCGGAAACATTGAAATCAGTGCACTTCCAGTAACGTTTTTAAACTTTACGTTTAGTTGTTATAGATTTGGGTGGACGGTTGCGAGTGTCCGTGAAATAATTTGAATTGCACTTAGTGTGTCAGGTAGGTCATATTGGAGTTATTGTCATTGACTGTCAACTCCTATAAGAACTGTTTGAACTGTTTGAATAATGACACGTGTAGTCGTAAGCGATCAAGGTAGAGGAGATAATTGTTGAAGAACAAGTTGGTTTCCCAGCGGGAAGAAATAGTCAGTCTCGGAGTCCTGGCCGAAAAAAAAACACATCCTGCATTAGCAAGATCGAGTCTTCACAGACTTTAACATTTCAGTCTAGAAACCGCTAAAAGGGTACTTGGCAAGATTGTGGAATCTGATCATGGTCTTCACTATTTGCAAATAGTTTAGCTGTTTTTATCTAGAAATACCATAATCAAATAACCTGACATACCTAAAATTGAAATGGCCTTTTCCAATATATAATGTGGGTGAGTTTATTCAGACTAAATGGGTTAAGAAAGCCTTCGACAGGTTCTGACATGAAACCTTATGTGCAACTAAGATGAAACATATCAATGTCAACCTCAGCGACTGTACGAAAAGGCACTAGTATAGTCCAATTCAATGGCATCGTAGGCAAGTGGTTCAGGACTATAGCTGAAAGGAGGCAGTGATGTTTTCTGCCACCAACACTCTTCAAATTCTTTCTCGAAAGGTATATGGCCGATGCAATTACAAATCATGAGAGGGTGGGGTGCAGCATTGGAGACAGTGTAATTGTCAACATCTAAATCTCAGATGACATTGCTGGAATCGCTGAAGAAACAAATTGCTTAAAGGACTGATTGATCGTCTGCACAAAACAACCCGAGACCTTCAAAAGAGAAGACAAAAGTGACGATGAACAACCCAGCTTGATAGCAGAGACAACTGCACCTGACTTGAAGTAGTTACGGGTTTCAAACACGTAGGATCCATTATATCTATTAATAGCTATAAACCAAAGATTCTGTGTCTTGGATAGCTTAGATACCTGTGGCACTAGTAAAACTAAAAGTGATATTAAATGACAAGAACCGCTGTACCACTTCAAACATCAAGCTGATACCCCCCCTGGCTATATCCGTCTTCCAATAGGCCTGTGACACAGATGAGGTAGAGGACCGCTATGCAGCTCGGATATATATGTGTAATTTAGAGCTGCATCAGAATAAAGGCTGTTTTGCGTGACTAAAACTAGTTAAGCTCTCTCAACCCCAACCCATCCACCTCAACTCCTGATGGTTTTCCTATTGACCATACCCATCCACCTCAACTCCTGATGGTTTTCCTATTGACCGTACCCATCCACCTCAACTCCTGATGGTTTTCCTATTGATCGTACCCATCCACCTCAACTCCTCATGGTTTTCCTATTGACCGTACCCATCCCCTCAACTCCTGATGGTTTTCCTATTGACTGTACCCATCCACCTCATTTCCTGATGGTTTTCCTATTGACCGTACCCATCCACTTCAACTCCTGATGGTTTTCCTATTTATCGTACCCATCCACCTACCTCAACTCCTGATGGTTTTTCTATTGACCGTACCCATCCACCTCAACTCCTGATGGTTTTTCTATTTATCGAACCCATCCACCTCAACTCCTGTTGGTTTTCCTATTGACCGTACCCATCCACCTCAACTCCTGTTGGTTTTCCTATTGACCGTACCCATCCACCGCAATTCCTGATGGTTTTCCTATTGACCGTACGGTCAATAGGTAAACCATCAGGAGTTGTGGATGGGTTGGGGTTCCTCTGATGCAGTTCTTCTTTGTGTATGGGTGTATTCAGATTTGGCGTTTGTTTTGTCAATATTTCTTCCTGCTTTTGGTGCTTTGAGGAGGCTCTACTTCGTGACTGGCATTTCCTGGGTATCTTCACTTGCAGAACTCCAGAATTGAATCCAGGTCTTCGATATTCGCTACTACCAGAAACATCTCGTACTTGGATCACTTTATCAAGGAGGAAGGAAGCAAGCAAATCCGAGATGCCATTGGTTTCGATTATGACTTCCTCATGGTACAGAAACTCGGACGGTACAGTCACATCTCACGTTCCCCTGAGATGGTAATCAGCTTTCTGGGAAGCACATTTAAAGTGACAAGACGACAGGTCAGGAACATAAAAGATGGGAAAACAACACCAAGGGCTTGACCGGTTTTAGATTCGCAAGCGCGTAAAGGGAAGTTGAAAACGGATCTAAACTATATAAAAAATACGCAACTTAAGGAAATGATACTTGTGTCGTGTGCTAACAGTAATGCTCCAGACAACCTTTATGCCTCAGCGCAGACCAATTAGAACATTATGAGCCTGAAAGCTTTCAAAACTCATAGCTATTCTTCAAGGACTGGGAGCAAATTCCCCAAATTAGAATGGCGGCGAATATGTTCATGTCGGAGTTATTTCCCTTAAAGATGTAGCTATTTTCCTTAACCCTTGTCCTGCTGAACCCCGATACACTTCTGAGAAGCTAACTGATCTGGATCTGCACTGTTTGTCATT
The DNA here is from genome assembly GCA_964016985.1 of Anodontia alba. Classification (NCBI taxonomy): domain Eukaryota; kingdom Metazoa; phylum Mollusca; class Bivalvia; order Lucinida; family Lucinidae; genus Anodontia; species Anodontia alba. The sequence continues at coordinate 92,747,034 of OZ024824.1, read as the reverse complement.
CAGTATGTGAATTTATATCAACAATGTGGATCAAGAAATCTGAGCGGCTTAAAATTTGAAAAGGGTTTGGCATCTTAATTTATTCAGCAGGACAAGAGAAGGTTCGCACATACAGTATGTGTATTTTACAGACGCTATGATATGAAGATAAAATGCACTGATCAGACTGCATAGATCCGTCGACTGTTCAGTGGTTCGATACAAAATTTGTATATGCATTATAACATTTTTTTCAGTACTACATTGTCTGCGTGATGTTTATCTTGTTTCTTGCATAATGTGCCAAATACCGTATCCGACCTAATTACCGCACTGTGCGCTTAGGTTTTTCAAAATTACTGGGAACACTCATTTGTGGTAAAATATGTATCTACCTACTAAGGATACACTATAAAAAAGATCAGAAAAAAGGACTTATTTGATGATGATTATGTGATTGTTTCTGATTTTCTTTATAAAGGCATATGTTGTGGGCACTCATTTGAATTACATCGACAAGTCGATGCAATTCAAATGAGTACCCACAACATATGCTTTTAAAAAGAAGTAAAGAAAAATTACACTGGCTGTAATCTGAAGACTACGGAATTTCTTGACTGTGCGCTTATAGGGGTATGTGCGGTAATTAGATCGAATACGGTACTTGAAATCGACCAAACTTGTTTGGGGCGGATATAATGTCAGTTGTATTAGATTGTACGATAGACTAATACAAATGTAGCATTTAAACTATTGTTCTAAAGTAATTATTGTTGTCATCGGTTGAGATAGTACTATGTGATTGCCCCTGTTAAACAGACGAAGTCAAATTCATCCAACCATAGATATATAATTAAACGTAAGAAAAGGGGCTTTTTATGTCATTGGAAACAGCGAAGACCCAGATCAGCCTGTACAGCCATGCAGTCTGCTCAGGGCATTCTTTTGTTAATCTATATATCCTACAATATCTTTTGATTCTTCAAAGAAGGTTCTGCCTAATCTGAGTGGATGCGAAAGCTGATCTGGTCATTCGTTGCCCGTTTTAACACAAGGACTGTTTTCTCACGTTAAGCCTCAAATCAGATGAATATTTCAAGACATAAGCATTATTCAGTTGTATTGAAAGTCAAATACAACCACAAAACGCTGTTTCAACTTTTTAAATGATTAAAGCTTAGTATGCTGGGTAAAAATTCTAGCAGACGACATTTTGAAATACTTTTTTTTTCATATTTTCCACGAAAATAGGCTTTGATATTTCATGCAAATTGACCCCTTTAGTCTCAAGCATGTCTAGAGCGTAAAAATGACACTGTTTAAGACAATTTTTCATGAAATGCTAAGCCTATTTTTTTTGGGCAAAACAAAAATATCATCACTCTGTCGTCTGACGAATTTGTCCAGAGAGTGATGCAGGTTTATTTATGGTTTGAAGGTCTCTGGTGGTCCCCAGTTTTAGCCCATTTCACTGGCACTTTTAGGTGAAGGTAATAAAGCTCACTGTATGAGATGGTATTATTGTGGCATAAGGTTCAGAACTAGAATGATAACTCTAATTTTCTTTGTTTAAGAGTTCTGTGCATTTAGTATATAAGTTTCAAAAAGTCATTCCGAAATATAATTCTTCAAATGCACGGAATATATTCTTAAAACTTTTTTAAAACGTCACAGATAAATGTCTTTTTTCAAGGCCGTGTGTCTCAACTATGCGTTGGAATGAATAACTGTTACAAAAACGACGAAATTTACCCAAACTACCAAAATGTCTAGAAATCTAGAATTGTTCCAAATTTGCCTTAGACCACCTGGGCTGGATTGATAATACTGTATACAGAGTTGTGAAATTATCACATTTTATTACTTGTCCACGGACAAGTAAATAGTCAATGTCCACGCAGTCTGATCAAGTTCTTGGTTTTCATTACAAAAACACGCCTATTCAAATATATTGAGAATTTTACCACCAAAAAAAAAACGAAAACTATCAGATGAAAAATTCTGATATTTTCCATATTCCTGCTCAAAACATAGATTGTGGGTACTCGTTAGAAGCCGAGGCGGTTCTAACGAGTACCCACAATCTATGTTTTTGAGCATAGATAAGAAAAATAATCCCCTGTACACCCCAGTTTTACTGTATAAAAGTGGGGTTTAAGGGGTCAAAATTTTATAGGCCTGTTTTCGTTATGACGTCATTATCTTTGACAGTAATGGTCGATACTGTAAGCAAAAAGCGATAGCTCTGGTCGGACTGCACGCGGCAAGCTGACCAGGATCTTCGTTGCCCTCATTAAAGGAAAATGACTCGCAGCATGGATAAATATGCCTTATGACATGTGCGCTTAACAAAGTCTAAAATCAGCCTGCGCATTCGCGCAGTCAGATCAGAATCTACGTTGTCCGTATGAAGAAACTTTGCAACTTTGGCTATTCAAAATGCGCCCAGTGAAGATTCTGATCAGACTGCGTGAATGCGCAACCTGATCTGAATCTTTGCTGGGCGCACATGTCCGAAGGTACGTTTTATGACGCTAAGGTACAAATAGATGTAGATTCCTTTGTAATAATACTTAACATTGTTTCAACACGGCATTTAAGCCTTTCTTTAACGATTGGTAAGTCTTTAAAACTGCGAACAATATAACACTTCATCACAGGTTAAATTGTTATATCAGTAGGGTTTATCAATGTTTTTGGCTTTGTTTTTAAGGAGACTAGGAAGGCACGGTACATTTTCAACCATTTATTCAACGGAGACAACTTTTGTGATTCCTTACTTGCTTTTACTGCCTACTTCCCCTTCTGAAAGGGATCTATTCTAAAAGGAAATAATTTGCTCCCACGGGGAGCAAATTCTTTCCTTTTAGAGTAAACCCCTTTTCAGAAGAAAGCAAATACCATTTTGACATAATTGCCTCCCTTGAAGGTGGGTTCATTGCCATCAAAGAAGTAATATGAAGTGAAACCGCGCAGATTCAGATCATACTGCGCAACCGCTTCATCTCATCAGGTCATTTATTCATCAGTGATACATTTTGCGGTGGTCAATGTTGCTGTAAGCTTACAGCGAAATCTTAGTCAAACCCGATTGAACAGCTGATTTGGGCGTTCGATGTCTGGATATTCCAGAATAAACCTTTTCACTTGGCCCTGCCACAATAAATTAGAAGTACTGTTTTGTAAAAGTGCCTAAACTACGAGCAAATGCATTATGTTCAGAGTGTGGGCACATCCTGGCATCCAGATAAGCTCCTTTGCTGTCAGCCTACAGAAGTGTCTGGTGTTGAAGCGAAGACCAAGCGAAGGTTTAGATAAGTTTGGGCAGACGCATGACTTCGGCTTACGGCTAGTCCCTTTGTGCATGACTCGATGAAATGACTCTTGAAGAAACCCACCCATATCTGATAATTGATTAATGATGCAGGAAAAAGGCCCTTATGCTATAGCGAACAGCGAATGTCCTGATCAGTCTGCACATTTGCGCAGTTTGATCAGATCTCTTTTGTATCCATCGATACTTGTATAGTGTCAATAGCTTCTGCAAACGGGCAACGAAAGCCCAGATCAGCCTGCACAAATGTGCAGGCTTATCTGGGCATCCGTTGCCCGCATATGCCATAAGATCCTTCAACAATGCTTTGGATAGCGAAGACTTTGATCAGCATGTTCGTATTCCTCTAGGCTGGGAATTCGCACTGTACTACAACTGACGGCCAGACTGCGCGCGTGCCAAGCCAAGTCTGGGTAGTTGATATTCTTTTATGAGTTTCGGGTCACTGGTTTCTGGCGCACCTTTAATAATTCACACGTCAAGACAGCGTTTTCTTGTGAGAATGAGAATACAATTCCCATACATTATTTTGTGAACTGGTCCAAAATTCTGAATTTATAAGTCATACAATTTGTAATTACATAAATGGGAATAAAAATGTTTAGAAGTTGACTTTAATGTTTCGAAACTTCAGCTGGAATTCTGCCTCTGAGAAAAAAAAATAAATAAAGCAATGGAAAGAAAACAGAAAGTATATGGCTGTTACATGTAGACTCTAATTGGAACTCTGTGTTGTTTGCATTTCGCAGATTTTATGCATTTCTTCATGCTCAAGAAAGTTTTAGACATCTAGCATGTTGACAGGACGATTAAAATTCAAATATCTGGAATTTATTTTAGTAGGCGTTGTCTTGATTTGCACCGGTGAAACTCAAGCGCAAGGTAAAATTATGAAATTATTCGCATGCATGCGTCGTATGTGTGTTTCTCGTGTGTACATGGCATAGCGCGCCTACTTGCACGGCTTGCGTAAGTCCTGTGCTGAGCTGTGCTCTCATTCTTTCTCATTCTGTGTGTGTGTATGTGTGTGTGCGTGCGCGCGTGCGTGTGTGCGTGTGTGTGTGTGTGTGCGTGCGTGCGTGCGTGCGTGTGTACCTGTTGCTCATATACTGTGTTGTCTACGCTAGCATGTCTTCTACATCAGAGATTATGTATAAGGTGATGGTCCTCTTAGCCACTGGTCAACAAGTGCGGGACTGAAATTGGCAATACAGTACTTTCACTGACTATTCCGACAAACAGGCCTAAGCAAACATGTAGACCCAGATCAGACGCCGCATAAAGCGGCGTCTGATCTGGGTCCACACTGTTTGTCCTCATCTAACACTTTTTATACGTCCGCATGCAGTAAAATGGATTTGTTCAAATTCTACCAGAATAAATGTAATGGATTAATGTTAGTCGATATTTAGAGTAGATAATGTACAGCGTATACATAGTACCGAGCAAAAGGGATTTTGGACGAAATGCAAATATTAAGGCCAAGGAAAGCCTGCGCAACAGCATAATACATACTCTGTTCAATAACTTCAGTTTGCGTATAAAATTACTGGTAATTATAGGGTACAACATTAGCGCAGTCCGATCTGTTATGTGTTTTTAAAGCGTAGTTACCCAGCGGACACACGCCCATTAGATAATGTCGCTTTAACGTCGACGCAACGTTGCATCGACATTGATGCAACACTGACTAAATTCAAGGCTCTTGATACATGATATGCATCTGACTAGATACAAATACTCTGTTTTATACTTTTTTTTTAATGACAATTATAGATATAGACGACTCCTTACCATAATAATGTTCTTGTTTTATATATATATATATATATATATATATATATATATATTTTTTTTTTTCAATGCCAAGTGCAGTGTATACAAAGAATTAACATTAAACATGGAATATGTGGAATATTGTTTCCTTATATATTACATATATATATATATATATATTATATATATATATATAATTTTTTTCAATGCCAAGTGCAGTGTATACAAAGAATTAACATTAAACATGGAATATGTGGAATATTGTTTCCTTATATATTACATATATATATATATTATATATATATATAATTTTTTTCAATGCCAAGTGCAGTGTATACAAAGAATTAACATTAAACATGGAATATGTGGAATAGAGACTACCATTGATTTTTTCCTTATATATTACATATATTTCATCTAAAATTCTAAAGCCCATAGATTTTTGTTGTTGTTTTATGTTCAAATGGGTAAATAATGTTACTATCCTGGCAGCAGTCCTTTCGAAATGCCAAAAACTAGTTTGGCCGAAGACAATGGAACTAATTAATCGGTAGGTATATTTCTCAGCGACATGAAAACTACCAAACTAATGGAAAATGAAGTTGGCATGAAAGTCTTTGAACCATTAACCCAGTTTTGCCGAGTGGACTCTCCTACTTCACCATTTTGGACGGGTTTAGTTTCAGAAGAAGAGGTGTCTGTGTAGCATATATTATTACCATGCTTTGTAGAAATTCCTGTACGATATGCAAACAGTGTGGAACCTGGTCAGACGCCGCGCTCTGTTGCGTCTCGTAGGTCTACATTGTTTGCATTGTTTGCCAATGTCACTTTTATCGGACGCTAGGCATGAATGGGTTAACAGTACAGTAAAACCTGTATAAGAGAGCCAACTTCGAGACTGACTTTAAATAGTGGTTGATGTGAAAAAAAGTTGCCTGTCTTATAAAGGTACATGTCATGTAATTTTGCTAGCAAAATTACATGACATGTACCTTTATAAGATAACCACCTTTCCACATCAACCATTAAGGTCAATTTCAAAGGTGGCTGTCTTACACAGGTTTTACTGTATAGTATTATGCCTATAGACATTTGAAAAAAAAATCGACACGTTATGCATAAAAAGGAAGGCAAAACACAGCACAAAAAAATTCCATCCCGTGATTGCGTATGCAGTTTTATTACATCGAATACACGTTGATTGATGGCCTCCACTCATATTAGGGACAATGTAATTTAAAAAAAAATTCAGAAAAAATGAATTGGAAGTAGGGAGTAGAAAGTTCTGATTTCCTACTTCTCTCATCAAGCTTCTTATATACGTATATAATATTATTACGACGTTGTGTCAACGCTTTGTGCCTGCTGGGAAATAGGAAACACAAAAGGATTGCTTAATCAACACACTGATCCTGTTTGTGAAATGACTTTTGCCAAAGAACCTCTTACCACCCAATGACAACACCCTAAAAAATTTAAAATGTAAATGTTGATGGATTTAACACACATACAAAACGACGAATTTTGAAAGAAAATCATTTTGTTTGTAGTTTTGAAGGTTTAAATTTTGTTCCCGATTTGAAATTTTAGTTTTGCCCTGCGATGACTCGGTACTAGTTAATACGATGTATGTTTTTTTTTTTCGAAATCATTTATTGAAATATAGAACATGTAATAGCATGTAAAGGTTTTCATTGGCCGGCGCGCGAATCGCGACGGTCTCTTAATATACATTACGAAAACATGCCTATTCAAATATACTGAAAATTTTACCACCAAAAAATGAAAATTTTCAGATGAAAAATTCTGATATTTTTCATATTTCTGCTCAAAACATAGATAGTGGGTACTCGTTAGAACCGCCTCGATGAGGCGGTTCTAACGAGTACCCACGATCTATGTTTTGAGCAGAAATAAGAAAACTAATGTATACCCCTGTAAACCCCAGTTTTACTATAGAAAAGTGGGGTTTAAGGGGGTCAAAATTATATAGGCATGTTTTCGTGATGGCTTTGGATTTTTACGTATGATGAAGTGTTTGATTAGGGCAGAGCGCAGTTTGTAAGTTTGAATATGACCCGCAGTCCATCTTTGGTAAGTTTGACTTTGACATGTGATCCATACTTAAAAAGTTCAAACATATTCATATCTGAAGCATCCTAAAATAAGCTTCTTGATAAGATCTGGTAACTTATTTAAGTTTTGGCTTTTTTTTTTTTTTTTTTTTTTTTTTTTTTTAAATGTACAAACTAAATCTCGTAGAGATCCTAATATGACTAGAATTCGCATATTGCTTGATCAAGAAAATTCATAAAGCTTAATAGAACGAATCACACTTGTTCTTTTTTACCTATTACATTGAAAATTTGTGAAACTTTAGTATACCCGTGTCCCATATTTCTAAGTAAACATGAACAAACTTTGCACCGGTAATTAGACGTTTGCGTCTAAATATTTTGTCGTGTAGTATATGTAACGCCTTTTTTTAGTTTGTTGTCTAAAATAAACTTGTCTAAAGCATTCAGATTAGAACAGGTTCATACTTTCGCCGCGTGAAAACTAGCAAGGTATCTCTGCGATGTATCAACGTGTGAAAAATGAACAATATGTAATGTCCAGTGTACATTTATGGAGAAATATTTCTCACTGCTCCCTAGTTAGATAGGTGTATTTATTGGCTTTCAAAACAACTGTAATGAAATGCAGTTCAAACAAATAATTCGTATTAAAGATTACATCTACGTATTCAATTTAATTTAGGGCGGATCTCTGTCTGCTTGGTTTCTACAATAGTGCAATGTTTGTTCCATCTCGGTCATGGCACTCTGACTCATGATAATGCAAAGTGGGAATGGACACATTTCAAGGGAGATAACTGTATCAAAATTGTTTGTGCCTCTCTTCTGAGGGTCTACTCTAAAAGGAAAGAATTTGCTCCCCTTGGGAGCAAATTCTTTCCTTTTAGAGAAGACCCTTTTTCAGAAGGGAGTTAGTGTGCGGGAAAGCAAACAAGAAGTCACAATAGTAATTGGTCTTGTAAATATGGCGAAAACTCTACCCGGTGTATCTGGTGTCCTCAAGACAGGTTTATGGCTGTATTGCTTGTGCTCTTTATTTGAAGAATTTCATCTAACATAAAATCTTGGCATGCTGTGCAAAATAGCATAGATTGTGGCAAAAGCGGTGACGAAAAATGTGGGATTGAAATATTAATTGGCTTGATAAGAGCTATGCACATCAGCTGCGACACCAGAAAATGTACCATAAGGCAGATCTACCTGCACGTTCCACATAATCTGAAGAGCAGGCTTAATTTGTCTTTATACGGTTTCGTGTGATGATACATATGTGGTCAGAGAATGCTCTGTTCAGAATGTGCCATAGCGCCGAGATATTTGATGTCGTTGTGAATTAAAATAAGGGCTCAACATGAGCATTAAAGGTTAAGTCACATGTTGCAGCTCCAATGTTTTGCTGGCAGCCAATCTGCTAATATATTTCTTATAAATCGTGGCACACAAAAAGGGGCCCAAGCGCTTATACGAATTATCAATGTCAAGATTGACCTGAACGTCTGTGCAGTTTGATTGAGGTCTATTAACTTATTTTTCTGTCTGATAGCTGAGATACTTTATAAACTATTGCGAAATAGCTATCACTTTGATCCTTCGCTGTTCGCTATGTGATCACGACTCTTTTAGCTAGAGACAGAAGCCGAACTTAATGTACTCTACCAGCGATCTTGTCTCCCATGTCTGAGCCTATAGAAATGGCACCGTTTTTGTCCCAGTCAGAGGTATAGCAGATATTTTAAAAGGTCAATAATTTATACATATAAAAAGAGGCGGGCATATTTTAAAACGAATATATTTTTTTTTCAAAGGTGACTTTTTACCCAATCCTGCGAAAATCTCTTCTCGAGAAAAAGGTCAATTACTTTCCTTCCCTTGGTGATGTATTTATCCGCCTTAAATAGACCGTTTTTGGACATAGATGAAGCAGAACGTCACCCGCCGCTTAAAGGGAAAGGGCTAAAGTATCGGGGAAACCACTCTGAGAAATAATTTTTGCCTTCCTTTTGAAAAGGGTAATATTCTAAAAGTAAAAAAAAAATGTTCCCACTGGTCATTACGAAAACATGCCTATTCAGATATATTGAAACTTTTACACCAAAAAAGGAAAATTTTCAGATAAAAAAAAGTCTGATAGTTTTCATATTTATGCTCAAAACATAGATTGTAGGTACTCGTTAGAACCACCTCGGCGAGGTGGTTCTAACGAGCATCCCACAATCTATGTTTTGAGCAGAAATAAGAAAAGTAATGTATACCTTTGTGAACCCCAGTTTTACTATATAAAAGTGGGGTTTAAGTGTGGTCAAAATTAAATAGGCGCGTTTTGGTGATGTAATAGCTTATTATCAATAATTTAATACCATGTTTCTGTTACACGGTACAAGAAGCGTTGGAACAGAGAGCTTTCCTTCACCAAAACGCAAGCAATTTGATCCACGAAAACTTATGGGCGTTACCAGTAAAGCAAGAGACGCTTTCATTCTGCAGACATCTCGTCTCACCTTTAGTTAATGAGCATTAATACTTCCTTGTCTACTATCCGTTTTGCCATACCGTAAATGAAATCACAAAATTTGGATCTGTGGATGTCCTGGCCAGTTTTATACAAATGATCTGCATATATGAGAGGTGACTAAAGGCTTCTGAGCCTTACATTGAAGTTGTGCTTTCTCAGCCTATTTATTCATATAATGTATAAAGTTATGTAACCAAGAGCCGAAATAATTTGGTTAATTTTCTTCGTAGTGGTGACACATTAAAGAAGGCGAGAGTGGTGATTATTTTTTTGTGTGTGTGGAATTGACAAATTTGGTGAAAGAGTTGTGAATAAATATTGGCAGGAAACAGGCTTACAACTAATGGCTAGCCATGCTGATATGGTGTCAACATTGGGGACGGATACTTCCTATATCACTACTGAAAGGTGTGCAACTGAATTTAAGCGTTACAAAGGTAGCAACAAGGCATGAAAGGGTCAGAGATAGCTTCCAAGATGACTCGCAACAACTCCTGAAAAGGTCAGAGAACACCTCGAGGATGATCCTCGCATCAACACCTGAAATTGTCCGAGGAAGCCTAGAACATGACCATTGCAACATCCTGAAATGGTCGAAGCTCAAACATGACCCTCGCAACAACTCCTGATATGTCAGAGGAAGCGTCGAAAAATTATCCTCGCAGCAACTGAAATGGACAGAGGGAACCTCGAAAATGATCCTCGCAAGAACTTCTGAAATGGTTAGAGGGAGACTCGAAAGTAAACTTCGCAACTACTCCAAAAATGGTTAGAGGTAGAATCGAAATGAAGCTCTCAGCAATTCTTGAAATGGTTAGGACAACCATGATCTTCTCTTAAGCCTATCAAATAAACATTCGTGCACTTTTGATTTAAATGAATTATACTGTGTGATGTCATTCAGTGTTATTGAATGAATGAATCACGCAATCATTTCAGAGACCTTCGGACATTGAAGGTATTTTAACGTAGATATTCACATATTGTGATTCCAAAACATACTTAATCGAAAAATTGAATGTACTATTCTAAAGTGGTGCTCTTTTGGAAATACAGATCAATTCCAAAACAGAAAATACTCGTAGCAGACTTGGTTTGATCAAGTTTGCTCATGAGGCATAATGAAAACACGTGACATTCTATGCGCTGGTAGCTTTGATTGGATCTCTATTTTCATTTCAATGTATGAGCCCAATAATCATTAATGACCAGGGCCCAGTTGTTTTAAACGAACGATGTCGTTAGTTAACGTATCGTTAAATCTTCGATAATTAAATATGGCATATACGCTAATATTTTTGCTGAAAAAGTACTCAGCTGAAGAGATGCTTTATCGGAAGCTATGAAGATTATAGGATAGAGAGTATCACTGATTTTTCCGGATGTATTATATAAGTAAATTCTAAAAGGTTTGGAAACAAAGAACACATTACAGATAGAAAATGTAATTTTATTAGCCTCTCTGTAAGCAGTATGAAATTTGCAACACTGCTTACGCCCTCTAGCGTATACATGAGCAGAACACCATTTTCAAAGACACCACAATGGGCTCAATGATCACAAAGGAAATAATCTGCATTATATTTCTGCAATATTCAGAAACCCATAGATTTTTTTTTTTTGTGTGTGTGTCTGTTTTGTTTTAAGTTCAAAGTATAAACACTAGGTACTTGCCAGAGAGCAGTCCTCTGAAAAGTCCAAAATGAAAATAGTGTGATAGGTTAAGTAGCGTGTAAGGAGTTTCAGTGTCTTTGAACTGATTGACACCCATATTGCTTACCAGGTCTAAACGGTGTAAAGGCAATATGTTCAACAGATGACTCTAGGTTCGTTTTCAAAGCAACTACTTAAGCCGTTTGCCCATATCTATTGCAGAACTGTCGTTATTATACATTTTGACCAGTTCTGACATCATAACATGTGCAAAAAGCCTCAGAAAATGGCAAAAACTCTGGAACTCTTTACGGAACCATATTCGTATAGAACCGTTACCGGTGTTCTGTGAGACGTGGTAGTCTTAGCAGAAGCATTTTGCCATGCTTTCGGCCAAGATAACTACATGTAATCTATTATATTTGACTATACCTTTGATTTAGGTCTCATCTTTTGTTATACTGATGAAGCGTCCGTCAAAGCAATAACTAATAAGCAGTCCAATGTCTGAGTCCTAAAAAACATATGTAGGGATTTGCCTGCACGGTCTTGTTTCACTCCTTTCAACATTCGTAACTGGGCAAGTATAAACGAAGCTGCTTTCTATTTGGATACGGGTAAAGCATTCCATTCTTGGTTTATGCCGAGCCGCTGCAATGAACCTGTCAGGGCAACCAAACTTTACCGTAATGTTCGGGTTTCGCTTATGACTGATATTGTCTAAGACTTTGTACAAGTCGATGAATACAACGCAAAGTTCTATACCTGACATTTCTTTTCCGCACATGCCTAATTTAACAGTTTAACAATGTCATCCCTAAGTTCCTGAATTGGCCTCTTCCATCTTTGAATTTGGACAGGCCTATTTTTGAAAGTAGAAGTTTCAGTCTAAATTGTAAAAAACAAACAAAAAAAAAAAAAACAGAATGGTAAACATTGTAGATCCAGATGAGACGGCTCATATCGAGCCGTCTCATCTGGATCTACACCGTTTGCATAGGTATCTGTGTTGGTCTACAAGGCTGAAAGGGTTAAGGGGCCTGGATACACTTGGTACTTTGTCGCCATTTTTGATAAGGGAGACAACTTCTGTAACTTCCTGCACACAAAGTGCGTTCTGTATATGGGTTTACTCTAAAAAGGATAGAAATTGCTTCCATAGAGAGTATTTTTTCCTCCTTTTAGAGTAAGTTTCTTTTTAGAGGAGAACCCTCCTTTTAGGGTAAGTTCCTTTTCAGAAGGGAGACAAGCACTCTTGAAAGAGTTGGCACCCCTGAAAGTGTATCCATATCCCTTGAGCACTTGTTTCAAGCTTCAGTTATGGGAAATTAAAAACGAGAGAAAATTAAGAAATGCTCGCCTTTATTTGATGTGATGACTAGAGTTTATTTATTTATTTATTTATTTATTATACAAATTATTTATGCTGTATTATTTTATGTAATTTTATTTTATTTTTGCACCAGCACCTCAGGATTTTGAGAATATCTCTATTCATATGAAATGGAATTTGTTTAAATAAAGCGCAGAGTACGCGGAAATTCAAGCCCTTTCCGGTGGTGTAGGCGCTATTCTGCGATCTGGTCTAATTCTCAAGAACATTCGAAGAATGTTTTTGCTGTCAATCTGGGCTACGGGGATAATCTACATGAATTTTGGCAAAAAAAAAAAAAAAAAAGAAAAACATTCTCCGAATGATGTTTTCTAGAATCAGACCAGATTGCAGAATAACGTTTACCACACCAGAAAGAGCTCGATTTCCCGCGTACTCTGCGCTTTATTTGAACAAATTACATCAGGTATAAATCGAGATATTCTAAAAATCCTACCTGATGCGGAGCTAAAAATAGTAACAAACTCCTTCACCAAGTGACCAAGTGATTCTCCATTCTGAACAAAGTTTTTGAAGGGTCTGCACTATCCATTGATTCATTTTGTACTATCAGAAAATGCAGTTAGCGGCCAGCGAATGACCAAATAAATTGTGTGCACCTGCCCTCGCTTGGAAGCTCCTTTATTACAAGTATCTTCATTGCCTGTTTCGTATAGAACTTTAATGTTGCTAGGTAACAGAGCTTCCAGTTCATCTTCCAAAATACAATGTTTGCCCTACATTACGAAAACACGCCTATTCAAATATACTGAAAATTTTACCACCAAAACAATGAAAATTTTTACATAAAAAATTCTGATATTTTTCATACTTCTGCTCAAAACATAGATTTTGGGCACTCGTTAGAACCGCCTCGACGAGGCGGTTCAAACGAGTACCCACAATATATGTTTTTTAGGCAGACATAAGAAAAATAATGTATACCCCAGTTTAACTATATAAAAGTGGGGTTTAAAGGGGTCAAAATTATATAGGCATGTTTTCGTGATGATTTGCTCAAAACTTTAGGATACCAACTCCTTAACATACGTGTTATAACATTTGATCACCTCCATTTCAACAGACTACATGCTGATGTGTCTAAATACTGATGGATGAGTGCCAAACAGTGTAGACCTTGATCAGATGCCGCGTTTTGCGGCGTCTCATCTGGGTCTGATCTGTTTGTAACTTATGCACCAGTTTTAAACACGTCATTCGATAGTAAAGTGGAGTTGGTTTCGTATTTAAATACTTTAAGGTAATTACAGTATACATGGTTTTGGTTTCAGCCATAGGAGACACCTGCGCAGATGCCAGTGAATGTGGAGGCATCACAAATATAGAATGCAGAGTCGATGGCGCCGGACTTCAATGTTTATGTGAGACTGGATATGAAGACGACGGATCGGGACTCGTTTGTGTTACAGTTGGTAAGTGTAAAAATTGAAGCGCCTTGTCACTAACCTTTGGACAGTTTTTTCACAATAGCAACATTTGTGTAGTAGGTGTCACTCTTTCCTCTAAAGTGCATTTTCTAGGTGGTCGTAAAAAGAAATTTAACTAAAGAGCTAAAAAGCAAATCAATGAAACAAACAAACAAACAAATAAATAAAAAAGATTCACTAAATATTTCACAAATTTCGTTTGATCTTATCCAAGAAGAAATACAGTTGACTCTCGCTATCTCGACCTCGCTTATCCCGAATAACCGCTTATCTCGTAGTGAAAATCTGATCCCTGCCTAAACATGAAAATCTTACGACATGAAAAAATAATTTGGAAAAGAGCAATTTCTCCTCTTTTCCACAATATTTTCAATATATCACTAACTTCAAGAGTCCAATTACACATATATTTGTTAAATGTTGTTAATCGAATTAGTTTTTACTCAATTCTGCAAATCTGATATGTCGAAGTATGGATATCTCGAAGTATTTCAGAGAGTCTTTTGAATTCGAGATAACGGGAGTCGACTGTATTCACTTATTGTGACAGGCATAGTCTGGTGATGGTTCTCGATGAGAACTGAAAGTTAATATTTCTTCTTGGAGAAGATAAAAGGATGTGTGAGAAAAAAAATCATGGTTTAACTGAGTCTATTCATAAAGAGTTTCATTCCGCTAGCCATGGTTTAATGATTTTCAAATAAGTCCAAATGAGCTCAGTGAATCCCAAAATATATGTTATATAAACTATCCAAAAGTGAGTACGGCGAAACATTTTACGGCTGTCTCATAACATTTAACACAAGCTTAGTGAAGATTAACAGAGTCTGATAAAACACCAATCAAACATATGAATAGCAGAGTTGCTTTTATTGAAAAAATAGTAAAGAAAAAACATGCCCAGGAAGAGCCACAATCAGACAAAAACAAGAGAGAGAGAGAGAGAGAGAGAGAGAAAGAGAGAGAGAGAGAGAGAGAGAGAGAGAGAGAGAGAGAGAGAATAAAAACGGATAAAAACGATACAGTCCCACACACAACGAACAAACAACACCAAAACCATCGCCTTAGAACGGTCAAAAGTGAAAGTTACCGGGGACTTCAAATGGATTTTACTGGCGCCAGATATATTTGTGTATGGACTTTAGCCATCAGGACCCAGTTGTTCAAAACTAACGAGGTCGTTAGTTAATGTATCGTTAAATCTTTGATCATCAGATATGGCATATACGCTAACATTTTTGCTGAAAAAATGTGAGTAGCTTTTGCATTTGCAAAAGCTACTCACATTTTTTCAACAAAAATACATGTTAAATAAATATTGTACTTACTAGAACAGTTAACATTTTGACCACTTAAGAACTCGTTAAGCTAATGGCGCTTTGAATAACTGGGCCCTGTACCTTATTCCGATTATAAAAATCATTAAGATGAGAAATACCCTTGCAAAACGAATGATATGGGATATAAAACAGTCAACACTATAATTCCAACTTCTCATTTGTATACATATTTCACGCAATTTGATTGGTTAAGGAAAAGTTCACTTATATAATGTCCGGAGCAGGTATCCGTTGGATATATATCTTCCGCCGTCTCAAAACATTGAAATTTTTGGCAATATTTTTAATATTTTGAGTCTGAGAATTCGCTTGGCCCACATGCAATCCTATAGAAATGCTGTACCCTGGCTCAACTGACCATGTCAAAATCAGAATCATCACCTTTGCTACAAATGTTTAAAGAAAATATAGCACTTGGTATCGATGTTAAATACAAAAATGAATCTTCAGTATCACAAGAATTAGCTTTTTTAACTGATTTCATCACCGCACAGCTGCCAAAACAGACCTGCATTACGAAAACACTCCTATTCAAACATATAGAAAAATTCATCTTCAAAAACTGAAAATTTACAGATAAAAGAAAACTCTTTTAACGAGGCGGTTCTAACGAGTACCACAATATATGTTTTTGAGCAGAAATAAGAAAAAATAATATATTACATGCATAACCAAGAAATACCATGATTTCTACCAGACATAAAACTGGTATTTTCCTTGTTTTCTAAGAAGAAATATTTCCTCTTAGCCGGGGAAATAAATCTCTTTAACCGGAACTACTTTTTTTTGTAACATATGAACAGCCTAGATTTTGACCATGCTGTCAATATCATTTAGGATAAAAACAAAAGCTATCCTAAATATATTATTTATTACTACGCCGACCCAAAATAGCAATGACAGCGTAAACAAACTGGCAGACTAGACTTGCCACAAAAGCCTCTTAAATGGTGTACTCTACTGCGGCGAAATGCATGTAATATACAGTTTATTCATTTCTCCTATTTTCGTGCTTCGCACTCGTTTCTTTATCGGATTTTTTTTACCTCCCGAGGTTTATAAATCCCATATTTAAAATAGGAGAATGAATAAACTCTATGTATACCCCTGTACACTCCAGTTTTGCTATATAAAAGTGGGGTTAAAGGGGGTCAAAATTATATAGCCATGTTTTCGTGATGATATTGGGAGGACATGCATATTCAAGGATGCAACTTTTTCTAGAGTTAAATTACACTAGATATTAGCATTAAAAGTATGAAAAGGGAATCCTTCAGAGATAAAGAAAAAATAACAGACTCTTTATTTGTTATCATCTCTCCTTTATGCCTCGGTAGGGCTGAGGTTCTTCATTATGATATTTCTTGGGTTATTCTTCACTTATATTTTTGATTGAGTCTGTGTATGAGATGTACTGGAAGTTCAATATTATTCCCGCTCTCTAGCGGAAACTTGAGCGGGAACAATCTTGAAAACCGATACAGAATCGCTTCCAATATAAGGGCTACTCTTATTGGAAAGAATGTGCTCCCAGGGAGGAGCAAACTCTTTTCTTTAAGAGCAGCACATATAGTAGGAGGCAAACTATTTTATGTTAATGCCACTTCATTATGAATATTTTTCTTACGCATGTTACGTGCATGCGTAATATGGGTAAAGAGCGCTATGTACTAGGTCTACATTATGTACGTACTTTAATAACACTATATCACAGTACGGAAGAAGCTTTTTACGACCGCCACTAAAACACCCAGTGGCATTAATGGCATGCTTGAAAAGAAACATCTAACAGTCTAAATGAGATAGCGGACTTGTTGAACGCAGTGGTTGAACAACCTGAAGCTTAACACGTTATGACAAATGCGAGTTGTTAAGTAATTTGTCATAGGAATCAGATAACATTCAATGCTGTAAAATAGTAGAAATCCTACAACGCAAACTAGTTGAATCCAAGCAAACACACAACGTCGCATCAGCCTCGGTGGCTCAGTTGGATTCGTCGTCCGACTGGAGACCAGGAGGTCGCGGGTTCAACCCCCGCCGAGGTCGGCAACATTCTTTCGTGGAGATTGATCATGAAATATTTTCTACGGTCATTCTCTCCCTTCCACTGATTCAAGAAGGGCAGTTGTCAGTTTCTGGCGAAAGAATGTGCACAATACTGGTTAATCGCTTAGAGGACTAAGCCTGCCCAGTAAACGTGTGGTTAGGTAAACTGACCGCGCTCGATATGACCCCATTGGGTTGCCTGGGCCGTAAAACCTCAACACAAACAAAACAACGTCGCATCAACATCGCTGCAACGTCGTGACGTTGCAACGACGTTGTTACCACGTTGTGTGTTTGCTGGGATTTTTTTCAAGGCGTTTTTAGTTCCTTTATGTTTCTATTGTTTGGTGTTGTTCTTAAATGAGCCAGTGCATGACAAAACCTACAAAATGGCATGTGCGCCCAGCGAAGACACAGATTAGCCTGAGCATCCACCCAGTCTAATCAGAGTCTTTGCTGTGCTCTCAGTGGGCAGCTAAGGACCCAAGCTTTCTTCATGCGGTCAGCGAAAACTCTGATCAGACTGAGCGGATGCTGGGCGCGCAAGCCATTTTGTAGGGTTTGCCATGCGCTGGCTCAAATATCAGCAAATTTAAAAGGGTTTTGTGATTGTTGCATTTCTTTGGTATCTCTAAATCTTGTTTTGTTTGACAGATTCACGTTATTGCAGTTATGTAACAATTTTCAAATGTGGGATGTGGCGGCTAATTCAAAATGATAGTCGAAAGGCGGCATTACTAAATAATTGAAATGGAAAACATGCCAAATTAATGGTCCAATTTTCTTTAACGCTTTCACCAAAGATATTTGTCTGTTAAAGTTTTGTTTTGTTTTGAAGTTTGTATGCATTTTCGAGAGTGTTTTCCAATGATTAGTATTAAAACTATTTTATGATGTATTCATCTTAGTTCTCGTCGTAGGTCCACTTAACTAAAAGGCTGTCCCCTTATATAAAGCATATGGATGACAAACAGCAACGCAACTAACAAATATTATTATTAATATTTTAAACTATTTTGGATTGCTGTTGCACCTATTAATGTTTCCCCCAGATGGTGTATGGCGGGGCTACCCCGGGGAATTAGACATTTTAGAACACCGGCTGTCTAATTTCCTACCAATGAGTCACAAATTTGTGTCGAAAATCCCCTAGGTAGGCTTTGAAATTTGCAAATGATGGTTTCTAGAATTTCCCTTTTAGGTGTCTAATACCTCGCCCATGTGTCAAAACGTTTTGTCGAATTCCCAGGGATTTGGTTGTCTACACCAAAAGGTATTCCCCCACCTCACACACACACCTAAAACCCTCCGCCCAACACACCATCTCAGGGAAACAATAATAGGTGCATATTTAACAGCTGTTATTTCTATACTTATAATCGACAAAATCTTTTTATATGTGACGTTGCTCATGGTGTTTAGCTAAATACCATTGTTTTTGCAGATTGTGGTGCTTTGAATACTCCTCAAGACGGCACAGTGTCTTATTCCAGTGGTACAACTTATGGATCAGAAGCTACATACACATGCCTTGAAGGATATACTCTCTCCTCAACTGCAACGCGAACATGTCAGGCGGATAAAACGTGGAGTAATACAGATCCAACTTGCGACATCAATGGTACATCATATATAGTATATAAGCACATCTCCATTTACCTTCAGCATGCGGGGTAAAACTTTCAACAGACGACATTTTGAAATATTTTTTCTTAATTTTCCTAGATAGTAGGCTTTGACATTACCCGCAAATTTTCTCAAGAAATGTAGAAGTCTATTTTCTTGAAAAAATGGAAAATCTAATCAATTTGTCGTCTGCTGAACCTGCCCAGAGAGTGGTAAGTGTAAGTCGATAGACATTTGAGCCGGGACACAGCATTTCTGATATATGCTCTCTGCGAGGACTCGTGCAGACTGATCAGTCATCACGAAAATGCCTATATTATTTTGCTCCATTTAAACCCCACTTTTATACGGTAAAACTGGGGTTGAGAGGGGTATACATTATTTTTCTTATTTTTGCTCGAAAACATAGATTGTGGGTACCCGGTAGAACCGCCTCGTTGAGGCGGTTCTAACGAGTACCCACAAGCTATGTTTTGTGCAGAAATATGAAAAAGGTCAGATTTTTATCTGTAAATTTTCAGTTTTTGCAGGTGAAATTTTCTATATATTTGAATAGGCGTGTTTTCGTAATGCCTCGCTGTCCACCTGAATACGCTTCGGCTACTTACAAAGTGCCTTGAAATGACTCTGATCATACTGCACGATGCGCAGGCTGATCTTTGCTAGGCGTACATGCAGTAGTGTAGGAAATACTGCGTCAAACCCCAGCTCGGCCACATAACCTTGGCGGAGATTGGTTATGAAATAATTTCTTCGGCCATTTTCCACTTTCCGCTAATCCAAGAAAGGTAGTTGTCAGTTACTGGCAAAAGTATATACACAAAAGACTAATTAACCGTTTAGAGGACTAAGCCTGCCCAAGAAATATGTGAGTATGCTAAATGAACGACTCGACATGGTCTTAACGTGTCTGGACCTTAAAAACTCTACATCCAAATGATAATAATACTAATAATAATAGTAGTATAGGATGTCGCTAATAATAATAATAATAATAATAATAATCACAATTATAATCACAATATGCCGGCCTCGGTGGCTCAGTTGGATGCGCCGTCCGACTGGAGACCGAGGTCGGCAATATTCTTTCTTGGAGATTGATCATGAAATATTTTCTACGGTCATTCTCTTCCTTCTACTGATTAAAGAAGGCAGTTGTCAATTTCTGGCGAAAGAATGAACACAATACTGGTTAACCGCTTAGAGGACTAAGCCTGCCCACTAAACGTGTGGTTAGGTAAACTGACCACATTGGGTTGACTGGGCCGTAAAACCTCAACACAAACAAAATATAATCACAAATAATAATAATAATAATAACAATACTTATACTGCTAATAATAAAAACAATAATAACAATAATAAATAGATAAATAAATAAATAAATATTATTAGGAAAAAACAGGTGAATTCAGCTTGGAGTAATGTCGCTTGGAGTAATGGTAGGGTGACAATGAGTGAAACTGGCCACTCTTTCTAGGGGTAACCCGGACCCCCATCCCCCCTCCCACACACGTACAACAAGATGTGTCATATATCAAAATGTTCCCTATTGTCTGTAGTTTCTGAAACTGCCGGCATAAATTGGCATAAATGATGGCGAGCCGAGAAATCCAATATGGCCGCCAACATGGCCGCCAAATACTAAAAGTCTGCCTTTGAAGCCTAAATTGTCTTCTGGTTGTTCTAGTATGCATACAAAATGTATATTTAGATTGACCTTAACTCATTACAAGCAAGACTATTTATTTAGATACAATCAAATCATAATTTAAAAATTAAAGGCAATTTTAGGGGTCAAAAGGTCAATATTAGGTCTAAAGATGGTGTACTGAGAGGTAATAGAAGTTCCTGAAAATTACTATAGTGATACTTCTTACTTGAGTTTAATTTAAACAACACACCAGGTATCATTGCCTGCTCAAAACTCATGTTTCTGTTTGAAATATTAATCTAGTATTAAAAAGTAAGCAGTTTTTTTACCTCTACCCCCATCATTTGATTTCATCGCTTCTGAACTGACTCTGGTAAAGACTGGTAAACGACTGTAGAAAAAATGATAAAGACAGGCAGAATGGCAAGCTATTTCATTTATCAACCTCTGTTTTCCAGGAATGATTCGATTTGCTACAGAATTTAAGTTTTAATTTACAAACTGAACAATAAATAAGAAATAATGACCCGGATAAAATTGGCTTGACAATATTTACTGTGACACCGACGGAACTTGTGGCGGGAAAATTTGAAACTATGTAAAGTTGTCAATAAATAAATTGAAACAAAATATAGAAATAAAAGGCACTTGTAATCATGCAATATGCACCTATAAATGTTTTCCTCTGAATAGGGTGGCTGGATTACCTCCAGGTATTAGATAATTTTGAAAATTTTATGTCCTATTCCATACCTCTGACATGGGACCCCTGAGTTCTAATTTAGTGTCAAAAATCCCGTGAGTGGGCTTCAGAATTTTCACATATTTTCCTAACCCTTACAGAAATGAAAATGTAGCGGCTTTAAAGTGGCTTTGAAGCTGCAATAAAGCCGCTTTAAAATTTAGTAGAAACAACTTCTAGCCAGAAAGTAGCCAATGATAACGCCAGTAGCTTTATTGCTGCAGTATTGCCACTAGTATCAGTCGCGATCAGCTATGTCAGCCACCAGTGGCTATATAGCCACTAGCGGCTTCTAATAGCCAGAAGCTATCCACAATTCAAACATTATAGTTATGAGACAGAAACAGGGCTACTAGGGGCTTTAATAGCCGGAAGATATCCACAATTTTAAGAAAGTCATATGTGAAGATATCCGGGCAATGCCACAATTACGAAGCACAGTCTTCCTTCCCTAGACTTCAAAAGAAGGAGAGATAAGAAAAAACAATGACAAAGCAAATGTTACCTATGAAACCATCGATGCATAAACATAGAACTGCAACAGAGGAGCACCTTTGGAACTATCAGTTGAAAAACTACTGTGGGCTTTAACTATTTTTATGAAAAACCTCATCACAATTGATTCTGATGCAGCCCCAAATTATAAACATAATGTTCGGTTCGCATAGGGGTCCTGTACCGCATCAGTGAAACATCACAGTGAAGTACATATGATCTTAAACACTATGAAGAAACAAAGCAAAAAGCTCAATGGCAATCTGAACACAAGAATACCACAAACAGGACCACAATTGGCCCAACCACAGGTGTCAACCGTCTGAAACAGATTGAGGAGGGAGCTATCATTGAGTCGGAGAACCAACTCACCTTCGTGCAATTAAATAGGGAAGCAAAGTTACCTACCATATTTGGTTAACAGCTATGTGTGCAGTTTGCTGCATTATATCCCTATATTGTAACTTAAATTCAAAGGGATATTTTGTTGCTGATGAAGCAATTAGTCAAGAAAAATAGTTGTCTTGCCACTTATACTGTTGAAAGAAAGAATAATGTATTTAAAGCCCTGTCTGAGCAAAGCAAGTTAGAGAAAGCTGAAGCCAGTTTAAAGAATACTGAAAGGAAGGATTGAAACTGAAAAAATATCTATTTGAATTATCATTTTTGAGGTCACGCTTAATAGAAATTAAAAAGAGTAAATGATGTATCCATTGGTAAACTTAAATTTAAAACAATATGCATAAAAAGGATAAAATAGATTTGTCCAGGACTGGTGTTTATTCTAGGGGTTGGATCTTCTGTTAAATGTTATAAGGGCTGAAATCGCATGTCAAAATATGTAAACTGGAAAATCCTGAATCAGAAGACTGCAACACAGACCTCTCTGACAAGTTCAAAGATCTGGAATCAAGTGATGTCTTGATTTTGCACCAAGACACAATTATCCTACAAAACAGAATTACAAAAACTGAAGGGCTGCAGCAGGAGTTCTTTTCACCCAGTGAACTCTCCCATATGATAAAAGAAAAGGAGGCTGTCTATTGGTGACCCACTGTTTTACATTTAATTTGTAGACAGCTCCAGTAGGCAAGAGCTGTCTATTTGTTGCCTTTCTTGCTACCTATGGGCAGAGCAGGCAACCAGTAGGCAGCTCAAAGTAAGTTTGTTTTGTACAACAGGCAGAGTAGGCAACTCCAACTTAATCTATTTTTTACTTTAGGCAGAGAAGGCAACTCAAACTTATTTAATTTTCTGCAGGAGGCAGAGTAGGTAGCTCTAACTTTATTTTACTTCTTGCAGTATGCAAAGAAGGCAGGTCAAACTTAATTTACTTTTTCCTGTAGGCAGAGTAGGCAACTCAAGCTTATTTTATATTCTGCAGTAGGCAGAGTAGGTAGCTCCAGCTGGGTTTACTTTATGTAATTATTAGGCTCAGTAGGCAGCTCTATCCTTTGTCAGGTGAAATTGGCGGGAAAATATAGCAGCCATTTTGATTGTAAATGTGTATTTAGGATGTTTTAGATTAAACAGAAATTTATTTCAGTGAATGTAAGTAGACTACTTGTTTGTTTATGAGTGAACATAACTACTATGCTTGTTATAGGTAGAAAAACGTTTAATTTACTTAATTTAATTCAATGCCTTTTTCCTGTTACATATCAAAGCAAGTTGATGCCATAAATATGTAAATCTGGTGTAATACTGACTACACATTAAGATACATAGATCTGCTTGCCTAATACATGTACATGGAGATTTTCACATGATGGGGTTATGATTGTTGCTTGAATTATCAACCTGAGACCCCATTATAAGCCCGAGATCAATTAAGCTTAAGCTAAAGGTCCAATAATGCAGAGGGTTGATACTGATACCACTGCTATCAATGCATAACCATAAGGTATCATAGATGTATAAGCCCAGCATCGATTGCTCAGTCGAACAAATTTGAATTTACTTGTCCATGGTCAAGTGAGTTCTATTGGAAACATGACTTCGCTTCCCTGGTTTTCAGTCTCTTTCTAAACGGAAGCAACTCTTCTAGGAAGGAATTTGCTCCCTCCGTGAACAATTTTTTATCTTTAAAAAAATGCCTAAAGGAATCATGGATGGGGTTTTTAAATAATGAAGAAAGTGAGAGTTGCCTCTCT
Organism: Anodontia alba; assembly: GCA_964016985.1. Taxonomy (NCBI): domain Eukaryota; kingdom Metazoa; phylum Mollusca; class Bivalvia; order Lucinida; family Lucinidae; genus Anodontia; species Anodontia alba. Next base: position 92,722,820 of record OZ024824.1, on the reverse strand, counting down.
TGCATGGGAAACACCTTCTGGTCCTTTTCTTCATCCCTACCAAATATGAAAGCAATCCACTGAAGAATAAAGATAACATCACTTTGAAAAAAGGTTAACCAAAAGGTTAACCTGAGACGACACCCGCCCGCTCACCCGACGCCCACCTACCTGGACATCGTTATTTTAAAGGACAGATTTTTTTGAAAAACCCATCCAAGTAGCCAATGTAGAGTGTGATTAGCTAAGTGATTAGTGCACTTGCCTCTACTTCTAGAGGTACCGAGTTCAATGCCAGCCAAGGAACATGTAGTAGGCAGAATGGGCAGCTCACGCAGTTCCCACTGAATAGGCAGAGTAGGCAACTCAGTAGCCAATAAATAAGCACTAGGCAGAATAGGCAGAATAAGCACTAGGCAGAATAGGCAGCTCCATTCAAACTGAATAGGCAGAGTAGGCAGCTCAGTAGCCAGTGAACATCTATTAGGCAGAATAGGCAGCTCAGTTCCAACTGAATAGGCAGGGTAGGCAGCCCAGTTGCCAGTGAACATGTAGTAGGCAGCTCAATAGGCAAGGAAAGCATTTAAAAGGCAGCAGTAGGCAGCTCAGTGGCCAATGATAGACGAGGAAGCAGAATAGGAACAGTAGGAAGCTCCAGATCCCTTTTTAGTCATTGTCTTCATAGATGAGATGCCTACTCCATATAAGGAGTAGGCCACTCAAAATTTGCATGGCAAATTTCCAGTAGGCAGCCTATAGGCAGCCTATTGCACTTCCTGCAGGCTACCTATAGGCAGCTACAATAGGCAGCTCCCAGTATATTTTGTATGGGAGCTGTCTTGAGGCACAATGTAAATTTCCAGACCATCTTTTTTTTTTTTTTTCGTCATTTGATTGTCCAGTAAAGCAAAAGTTAAATGAAGCTGGTGACATAGTTAAGATAAAACTGATATAAGAAGATGGTTGCCATCTGTTCCGAATCATATCAGCTCTGGTCAAATCATCATATCACCGAAACATCTGGGCTAACAGTCTATCTATTTTCACTATTTGTATAGAAGTAAGAAGCCAGTAGAAGAGCTTAACTCATACGGGTAAACCCTAGCTTATTCTGCAGTCAGACACATTGTTACGTCTGCAACTTTTCACACAATGGTGATCCAGCGCTAGACTGCATTGGATATATATTATAAGAGAGAATCTAAATTATCTTCTAATTCTTTTGACAGTCAGTTTTAATGTTTTCCTTAAATTCTTCTTTAAAATGGCTCTTGCTTCCTCAGACTTGCTTTGCTCAGGCAGGATTTTAAATGCATTATTGTTTCTTTAAGCAATATATGTCACGGGCAGTAATCGCGTCACTCATGGCCAATTGTTTTGCAAAGAAATAAGTGACGTGAATATCCGGACATGAGTAGTACGAGCTAAAAAGGTGGCTGTTTCAGGTGGGTTGTCAACAGTCTGGGGCTTTAATCGTCTAGGAGGGCGTTATTTTAAAACTTGGAGAATGCTATACTGTGCAAAATTAAATTCCATACAACCCAGCACCAAAATTTACGCCAAAATATGTTTCATTCTGACGACAGTTGCTCCGAACTGTGTGCAATTTTGGATGATTTACCCACTGAAATTAATGTTTTCAGCCATATCTGCATCTTGCATCATTGTTTATATTTGAAGACTGCCATGTTTTCTCAATTTAATTGCCTACTTAGATTGGGTTAATAATAAAATCAACTGGCGCTAAGATGCATGACCCACGTCTTAGTAATTAAAAAATTGCCATTAGAAAGGGAATTCGATAGCTCGAGTATGTCAAATATATCAAATAGCTTTTTGTGTTTTTCGCTGACTGTCCACAGACAGGCTCACGAAGTGTCCACGATGGATGGATAAGTCCATTATAGGACACCCTTTCAAAGTCGACCTTACAGTATGTCGACTTTTCTGCAAAATGTCTGCATGTGTTTGATAGTTTATAAATACACTTGCCATTTCCTTCTAGATTTGGTTTCAATTAATTTATTTACAATGTTTACATGCATGTATTTTTAAAGTTTCCTTCCATAACACTTCCTGTCGGTGTTATAGTAAACAATTTTATGCAGGTCAGTGTTTCTTATTTGTTATTATGTCTGTGATTTAAAACTTGAACTATGAAGAAAATCAAACAATTCCTAATTAAAAGATGTCGATAAATGAAATAGTTTACCATTCTGTCCATCTTTTTCATTTCTTCTATTGTCTCTTGTCAAGCTTTACAAGCATCAGTTAGGAAAATTTGAAATCGAATGGTGGGGGTAGGGGTAACAAACTGCTTACTGTTCAATACTGGTTTAATATTTTCAACAGAAATATGATGTTTAAATTGGCCATGATAACTGGTGCGTTGTTTAAATTAAAATGAAGCAAGTGATATCTCTTAAGTAATTTTAGGGAACTTCTGTTTCTTCTAAGTGCTCTATTTTTAGACAAAAAATTGGCCATTTGTCCTCTAATTTTGCCTTTTATGTTTAAATCATGCTTCTTTTTGTATTTAAATAAATAGTATTGTCTGTAACAAGTACATATCATGGGCAGATAAATATACATTTTGCATGCATACTAGAACAACCAGAAGACAATTTAGGCTTCAAAAGCAGACTTTTAGTATTTGGCGGCCATGTTGGCGGCCATATTGGATTTCTCGGTTCGCCATCATTTATGCCAATTTATGCCGACAGTTTCAGAAACTACAGAGAATGTGCAACATTTTGGTATATGACACATCTTGTTGTACGGGGTGGGGGGGGTGGGGGTCCGGGTTCACAATTTTTCAGTCTTGAAAGTCACCCTACCATTAAGGGTATATATTGCATCTGCTTTAAGCATGCTGTGCACCATATTAGGGGAACTATATACACTTAATAGATCTTCCTCCATTTTTAACAAGGGAGACAACTTTATTGACGTTTTGTTACTTTCCTGCACACCAAGCCCTTTCTGAAAAGGGGTCTACCTTAAAGGAAAACATTTGCTGCCAAGAGGAGCTTATTCTTTCCCTTTAAAGTAAACCACTCTACAGAAATGCAAACAATTTTGAAAGAAAGTTGGCTCCCCTGAAAGTGTATCAATTCCCTTTAAGTCTCCTTTAGTGGATTCGTAGACTTTTTTATGGAATTAAATTTATGAGAAGTTAGACGACCATATGAAACAAAATGCCACAAGTGTATAGAATAATTATCAATGACCACGCATAAATTAAATAATTCAAATAGATGCCTCTCCCGTCCCCCCCCCCCCCCCCCCCCCCACACACACACACACACTCTCCCCACGCATATATTAAATAAAATCAAATAGATGAACAAAACAGCAAATTGCATACCTTTGAAACACAAATTGATAAATAAAATCTATCAAGGTTGCCCTTGGAAGACTCTTCACACGACAGCATTAAAGTTTGGAAGGCTGCAGACGCCCCTCCCGCCCCTACAACGCTCACCCCCCCCCCCCACCCCCCCCCCCCGCCCCATCCCCCACTCACACACACACAGTACCAGTTTTAGTGGAACTCGGTTTTCCAATATACCAAAAACTGCACTATGATGAAGCACGAGGGTCGTGCAAAACGTTTTGTCAATGGGTTCGGATTACTTCAGTGCTACGTTTTATCAAACATATTTTTTTACAAACCTTCAAAGTATCCCCCCTTGACTGAAACACATTTCGTTACCTTTTTACCCAGTCGAGAAAAGCTGATAAATAGTCTTCTGACTCAGGACAGGTGAATAAGGTGGATGATTTAAAACTTTCACCTTTTTAGAAGCCAAAAACGACTTAACAACCTCAGACTTATGAGAGGAGGCGTTGTCATGTAAAAGGTGAACTCCTGACCATCCTTTGCTTCGTCGTTTCTTATTGTAAAACTCTTTCACTTTCTTCAGTACAGAATTCTTGTAGAATCGGCAGTGACTGTATGACCAGATGGACAAGGCATTTGAACGACTGGCCCACTTGAATATAAAGAAAATTGCGTAAAACATCTTTTTCGAACTTATGGTTCTCTTGGCAACACATGGGCGTTTTTGATCTTTTGCTTATTATCAGCCCTTCTTTGTGGCTCAAACATGTGCACCCAGGTTTCATCACCTGTTAGCAAGTTAGAAATAACTCGACTATTAAGCCTTTGTATGTTTTCAAAAGTTCCCGGGCACATTTAAGGCGTTGTGTCTTTTGCTCCTCAGTGAGCAAATGAGGTACCCACCTAGCGCAAACCTTTCTCAGGTCCAAACGCTTTTTTAGAATTATTTGCACACTGTCTTCTGATATGCAACTAGCTATATCTTTGACAGACAATCGCGCATCCTGTTCGACCACAATCTTTACAGCAGCGACGTTAGCCTTGGTAACAGAAGTTTTAGGTCTTCCAGGACGGGTATCATCTTCAACAGAAAATTTCCCAGCTTTAAAAGCTTTAACCCACCTAAAACTGTGCGCATTGAAATGGTCTGAGGTCCATATATACCACACAATTCATTAAATAGTTGCTTTGTATCTATATTACGCCTAATGCGGCATTTAATATAGCTACGAATTTTAGTCTTCTGGTCCATGTTCCAATGTAACAATAAATTGGTCAGTGTATATGACTGCATCTATTTCAATTTGAAATAACTCGGTCAGTTGGAAAGCAATTTGAACGAAATAAACGTGTATCGTTAGCTATTCAACACACCATTCAAGTGTAGTGAGGCATTTTAAAATATACCTGGGATAAAACCAAGGAAGCCTATTAGTGACAGAACGTTTTGCACGACCCTCGTACGGGTAGACTTTTTACAAGCACTGAACCCTTGTCATGCCGAATAAATTAGATGCCACGCCCACTTCTAATTTCCAGCCAGTCAGATTACTTGATCCGGGTTATTGTTAGAACTTCACATATTTAATGACAAAAAGTGCAGACCAAGATCAGTTGGCTTCAGAAGCCAACTGATCTGGATCTCCACTGTTTGCTAAGAAAGAGCATGTCGTGTTCAGCAAGAGAAGGGTTAACACCAACTGCAGTGTGAAGTCCAATAAATTCTATCAAGGTCGTCCTTGGAGAATATGAACACTTAAAAATCACAAAACTCTATCAGAATACCTATGACTATCTTGTCTTTCTACAGTTCAAGATGGGATAAACGTTGTATGTCACAGTCAACCTCAGCATTTTCAAATAACTTTATGCCCCGCCACACGACAGTGGCGGAGGATTATGGTATACCCTCCGGTGTCTGTCCGTTCGTCTGTCCGTCAGACCGTCCGCACTTCGTTTCTGGATAAGTCCTCTTACAGTTTTAATCAGTTCGCGTTGAAACTTGGTGGACAGATAGACAATCAGGTGGAACAGAGCATCTGGTTTTAAGGTTATGGTGCACCAAAGTTTAATAGAGTTATTACACTTTTTTTTAAAGATTATACCGTCTGCACTTTGTTTCCGGATAACTCCTTCTACAGTTGTCATCATATCGTGTGAATCTTGGTGGACATTTAGAGCATGATGTGTCACAGCGCATATCGTTACGGTACAGCAAATTTTGATAGAGTTATTTCACTGTTTCAAGATTTTTCAGACTTAACTTTGTTTACTCGATTCCGGATAACTCGTATAGTTTTCATCGGATCAAGTTGAAACTCGGTGGTTAGTTAGACAATGAGATAGTACAGCGTATACTGTTTTGAGGGTATGGTACATCAAATTTTGATAGCGTTACTACACTTTTTAAAGATTTATCAAACTTGGCTTCTTTTTCTGATAACTCCTCCTACAGGTTTTATCCGATTGCGTTAAAAATATGGTGGAAAATAAGGCTATGAAGTGATGCAACGCATATTGTTTCGAGCTTACAGTTCATCAAATTTTGATTGTTATTGTTCTTTAAAGATTGTCCAAGCATGATGCGACTTCAAGTTCTCATGGTGACTACAATTTATTAAGTATCACATCAAACACATCAATCATCTCTACATGATTTGTTACACTGCAGTGCTGGGGTATCACACAGAGTCTGCAATGATTTTATTAAATCTATTCTGAAGTACATACAAGACAAATGCAGTCTTTTTAATATTGTTTAGTAATATGTTTTCAGAATACTACTTTAACACGGCAGTCTCGAGATGTGTTTTGTACACAATGGCTAGCTCAAAATTATTTCTTTTTCCACAGACTGTGGTACTTTGACTAATCCTACACAGGGATCAGTGTCTTATTCTTCTGGTACAACTTATGGATCAGTAGCATCATTCACTTGTTTCATTGGATATACGCTCTCATCAACTGTAACGCGAACATGTCAGGCGGATAAAACGTGGAGTAATACAGATCCAACTTGCGACATCAACGGTACATTATAAATAGAGCATAAGCATGCCTCTATTTGCGCTTCACGTGCTGGGAAAACTTTCAGCAGATGACATTTTGAAATGTTTTTTGTCAATAGGTTTTAGGTCATTGATCCAATTCTGTTTACTTTGAAATACCTTTTAACCCGGTGCTGGGGTGAAAGTGGGAGTGGGGGTGGGGGAGGGCGTATGCAGCCTCGCAAACTTCATATAGCTGTATGTAGACATAATAACAGCGAGTCTCCGATTTTCGATCTTTTATGTTTATCCAAAGGCAGCATTGTAGATTTTTATTTGACATATATCCTAAGGAGACAATTTTCATGAAATGTCAAAGCATGTTTTCTTGAAAACAAAAACAACAACCAAATATCATTAATTTATCGTCTGCTGAGTTCGCCCAAAGGGTTGTAAGGTTTAATCAATATCTATTTAATATGTAAGCATTTACTTAAGATATAAACAAAGGCAAACGAGTTACCAAGAAAGGCCACTGAACATAGCCCTGCAAAAAAAAAATATATATATATAGTACGGACTTTGTGCATGTAATGACAATACAAAACGATCCCTACGGGCACATGACGTTTATACAACGTCGCCTGGACGTCGATGTAACGTCAAGGCGTTGCATCGACGTTGAGGCGACGTTGCATAAACGGTATGTGCCCGCTGGTAGACGTTACATTGATGTTGAGTTATGATTTTATTTGTTATCTGTTCATCTGTTTGTTTATTTGTTTTCTGTTGTCAAAAAGTGTTGTTTAGTGACTCGTTTTAGGTCTTCACCCTTTTAAACATGCAGACCAAATAGATAACTTTGTAAACAGAGTAGATCTGAATGACATGGCTGATAATGAGCCATTTCGTCTGGATCTACACTGCTTGCGATTCTGTTCTTGGTTTGGCCAATACCCTGATTACAGTGATAGGCATGCCCAAATACACATTACGAAAACACGCCCATTCAGTATAACGGCATTTTATGGCTGCAAAAACGAAAAGTTTCAGATTAAAAAAATGTGATCTTTTTAATTTTTTGCTCGAAACAGAAAACATGGGTACTCGTTAGAACCGCCTCATCGAGGCGGTTCTAACGGGAATCTACAATCTATGTTTTATAGCAGAATTAAGAAAGGTAATGTATACTCCTGCAAACCCCATTTTTTCTATATAAAAGTGGGGTTTGAGGGCGGGGGTGTCAAAATTACATGTTTTCGTGACGAGATAGAAAACACCACAGAAACTCAGGGGTGAAATAGTTATACCCCTTCTATTCTCCTATCATATTTTTCGTTTGATATCAATATTCCACTGGAGTTATTAGTTTGAAGTGTTATAAACAAATATTGTTTTACAAATGCTGCCTAGTTGCAGTTGAATCACCTTTAATTCTTTACTTGCTTTCACAAACCTGGAAAAGGGAATATTCCAGTTCATATTTTGCAGACTGTGGCGATCCAGGTGCACCAATAGACGGTACAGTGACGTTATCTAGTGGAACAACTTACTTGTCAGAGGCAACATTCAGTTGTAACACAGGATATATCCTATCAGCTTTAGTAACACGAACCTGTCAAGCTGATGCAACCTGGAGTAATGCGAATCCATCTTGCGACATCAGCGGTATGTTATAAAAAGATGTATATGCCCATTATTGAGTACATAGGTAACCATTCCCCGAGGTTTAAAACGTTATCCATGCTCAAATCAGATACTAAATATGAAACAAAAGTTGGCGTTAGCAAATAAATTTCATGCTCAGTTATGTTTAGTAATGTAAGATTTTTATAAACAGAATAAAGTCCATTCTCAGCTAAGTTGAGTCCGAAAACAAAGATTTATAACCTCGGGGCCAATACTACCAACAAGAACTCATTATGATCACCTTTTCGCAGCTTTATACGTTATTTCGAAGCTGCCTGATTTTAAACGAACCGTACTTGAGGATGTGATTATCTCGATCATACCCCATAACTATATTGTTCTTATAATGCATTCACTAATTTATATTTTGAGCATAGCATTATGAGTGTTCGTAAACCCGAATTTTACGGTGACTTAGTGTACAGATTTAGAAAAATTGTAGGTAAATCTAACTTTTCGGAGCAATTCAGAAAACTTATAAACCGTTATAAAAGAATTGGCTATAGCCTGGGTATTATGCGGCAGACTGCATGCCTAGTTGTCAACCCAATCATTGTTGATGGGTATGCTTCACTCTTTAATTGCACGACGGCAGTTCGGGCCTCAGACTCAATGACGGCCTCTTCGTAAAGCTTTTACCAGTGGGTTAGTGCTTGACGATATGTCTTTGGCTTGGCCCGCCGTGGTTCAACTATTGGTTTTCATTTACTCTGGCATACAGTAGAATTAGCCATGATTACTCGTCTTTGTTTATTATAGTGATTAATTTGATTTTTATGTTTTCGCTTTGTTGACTGAGTTGGGAGCCTTTATGCGAACCGAATTTTTATGTATTTCTTATTTAGGAGTAGCATCGGGACCCAGGGTGAAGTTAGTTAGCTGTAAAAGTGCTTTAACCCCCCGCCCCCACCCCCCCCCCCCCACGGTGGTTTGCTCTACTGACTGTTCTAAGGCGGTGGTCCCGGTGTTAGTCTTACTCTTTGTTGCTTTGTGGTTTATTCTACGAAGCGATTTGTTGTATGTCTTTCCGTGTGTCATTTTGTTCTTGTGTTTTTCAGTCCTTTTAGTATTGCGATTACCTCGCTTGGGGAAGAGAGAGCTAATCTTAGTGCTTTTCGTACGTTTGTTCGGTTTGTGCTTGTTTAGATTTGTCGGTTTCCTCTTCCTCTTGGGGTCTGGGAAGGGCTGCGGTTTGTGATTGTGGCACTCCCTGGACTTTTCTCTTACCTTTTTTGTTAACTTTAAATAGGAAACAATCACGAAGCGCAGCCTTTCCAACGCCAAAAAAGAAAAAAAGAAATGACATGTAAAATGGTAAACAAAACAAAATGTTTACATTAACTTTTTTTTTTTTTTTTGGTTTATCAAATTGTACGGGCAATAAGTAGATGTTTCGATGGAACCTAATATTTCATCTCTTGTTGCTAATTTATACTTGACTTGTTATAAGAGATTCTTCATACTACGTTTTTAATTATACAACAGTGGGACGAGCCTCCGTCTGAATGAGAGCTGACCCAGAGTTAATAAAACTTTTTCTTCATACTCAACTCAGCTCTTTGTTCTGCTATAAATCTTAAATTATTAACAATTGCGAGTTCTTCCATACTAAACATAACTGAGCATGAAAATTTCTCTGCTAATAAATATGAAAATGCCAACTATTGTTGGCATTTTCATATTTATTAGCATATTTATTAGCAGAGAAAAAATGAGGTTTTATCACCTCGGCTTTGTGCCGAGATGGTTTTGCCTAATGTTCTGATCTTTTGTTTCTCTTACTTTGTACTATATTTTACACGTTTAGTTATTATTATATTATATTATTTGTTTTTGCATGGTGTAACAAGTGGTTTTGGTTTTGTTTAGAAGTTTGTTTTTTTTATTTTTCTTGGGATCATTGAGCCCATTCTGGTATCTTGGATAATTAAGTTCTGCTTAAGCCGGTGCTAGGGGTGGAATCAGCCCTACAAGCTATAGGTCTACTGTATCAATAAAAAACCGCTCTTTTCCTTCGTTCTTTGGTTCCAAGGACAGTCTTAAAAGATATTTTAACTTGCAACATGCAGTCGAGTCCTTATTTTCGGTTCATCATTGATTTAAAGATTTAGATTTATGTTGATTCTCTGATGAGTATGGAACCAATTCACATACTGCAAAAAAGTGAGCTGCCTCAGAAATCGTAAACGTAGAAGATCACTCGCTTTACTTTATATACTATGTATACTTTCGTTTGTTTTATTTCTTGGTTTTATGTTTGAAGCGGCTTCAGAAGATAGGGGTGAAGGTTGAGTAATAATATAAGCGAACCGTAGTAATTTGACTGATGACTATACCAAGGCGGTTCCTCTGTTGCAGTTCTTCTAAGTTCACATCTTTGTTATTGTTATCGAGTTGTTTTGTTCTGTCATTGTTTCTCCTTGTCTCTTCCTCTATTGGTGCCTCGAAAAGGCTTACCTTCGTGATTATAGCTTTTCCTGGGTAATGGCTTGTATCTTTAAGTTGACGAAAAGTCATGCTGTTGATTGTTTAAAGGCATTATTTCTTTGAACATGTTAATTACATTACATTCTTGTAATGAAACAAGGATGATGGCTCATGGCAATTACCTCAGACACTGAGAGCCATAACTATAGAAAACCACTTGTGAAAATTCTGCCAATAACAACTTTTACCCATAGGAGCCTGCTAAATATGCTACTATTTGACAAAATATTTAATAAAAACAGCGCAAATGTACTCAGCGGTTTTAATTGCACAACTCGCAGTAAAGTCAACCGAAATGTTGTCAGTTATCAGTTTGTAAAATGGCTATCACTCCTGAACTGCTTCGAAAAATTCATAATTTGTGGCATACGTGTACATTCCAATTAGATGTACATGTTTCCTTTCAACATAACACGTCATTGACTTACAGAGGATAAGTCGAGGTAAAAAGGTAAACGAATGGAAATTACCATTATGCGTAAACCATTCGCAATTTTTTTTAAAAATATTTTGTATACTTGTATACTGATAGACGTCAACTAGATATAGCCAATGAATAAGTGCAATTTTAGATTCATTTAAGAGGCTAAGCCGAGGCATAGAAAGTAGATAATGTAAAAATCGCCATAATGCTTAAATCAGGTATATTTTGATGATTGTTTTGCATACTAATATGTGTCAACTAGATCTAGGCAATTTGTATGCCAAATGTCATTTTAATTAACCAAGACTAAAGATACCCCATCCACTCAACTGTCTTTGTCCATTTAAGGTTTGAGAAAGTGTCAGTTATCATTTTGTAAAAATGGCTATAACTCTTAAACCGCTTGGAATAATTTTATAATTTTAATATACTGTTAGATATCACTACGTGTAGCTAATATATATGTAGAATCTCAGACTCATTTATAATCGAGGCATAAAAATATAAAAATATACAAGTGACCATAATACTTAAAGCGTCAGAAATACGTATTTCGATTATATTTTATATACTGACAGATGTCAAGTTGAGGTATAATGGCCAGTACTTATGTGCGAGGTAAATTAAGTTTAGCGGTCACATTCTAGTACGTAAATAAACAGATTGAGACCATCATCATGCCTAGTCGAAATTCTGAATAAAACAATAATCCATGCGGTCATGCACGCACGACCGGAAGAATGCATGGATCATCAAGTTTATGCCGTTAGTTGATTCTACATATTTTTTTTACATTTTCTATCAGAGATACTAATGGGCTTTCAACTGCCTTCTGTTAAAGTATAATAGTTTGTTCTCCAGATATGTAATGTACATTTACCCTAAAATGTATTCCCGTTATAAAATAAAAATAAACATTTTTATGTCCGTCGGGAGTCATATCCATGAAACTTTCAATGAAATTTGATTAATATCTTGGGTAAATATCAATATCTTGATAATTTCTTTTAAATCGACTTATTGTCCAATGGGTTATTTTCTTTTGACATAGTCAAAATAAGCATTTTGTTCCTGCCTTAAGCGATATCTTTGTAATATGGACCGTGCCAAGCAAAAATGTGTCTTCGGGCATGCGCAAAATGCACAGATTCAGATTTTGCGATGCGCAAAGTCTCAGCTAGGTATTTGCTCTCCATGAATTCTAAATGATTCTGTGAGTAGGCAGTGAAGGTCCTGATTAGACTGTGCGGATGCACCGGCTAATCTGGGTCTCCCCTGTCTGCATATTCTCTTTTCGCTTGGAGCGGCCACTATAAATGATTCTTGATTCATATTTGGATAAATGAATAAGGGCATAGTCACTCAGTTTCCTGATATTTGTGTGAGAATAAACATATTGCCATAGGAGCTATTCCGTCTGTACGTCCGTCTGTCCATAAGGAGCCATATGATTGTTACAATGATCAGATTTGATTCATACTAGGGGTAAAGGACAATAGTGATAATATTTTGACATCCTTGTGGCGTCACAAAACTCAACCTGATCATTTGCTAGTTATTGCTCTTAGGTCACTTCAACTCTAATCTGGCCCCGAGCTCATAATTCTTTTTTCATGCTCCCTAGCTGATCATAAAATTTGTCCTGCTAATAAATCTCAAATAACTGCGATTGCAAATTCTTTCTCGCTAAAACATAGCTTATATTCTAGGCCACAAAATACGAAAATGCGCATTTTCGTATTTATTAGCAGAGAAAAATTCATGCTCTGCAGAGCTGAGCATGAAAAAGGTTTTATAGTCTATGGACCTGGTGTCATTGACAGGCTATGTTCTGTGATTGTGGCTATTTCTTGACATCTTATTTACTATGTTTTAAGGTTAATACAGGCATTACCTTGGTATGTTCGTATTTTGATTCGCAGTTTCTCTGTATACCTTTCGAAGGTTATTGTCCCCCGCCTTTTCGAAGAAAAGCGGAGGGACACTGTTTTTGGCTTTCCGTGGTGCGTGGTGCATGGTGCGTGGCGCGTGGTGCGTGGTGCGTGGCGCGTGGTGCGTGGTGCGTGGTTCCGAATTTTTAGTAGGTACCTTGTCCCCTTAACACCTCCCACAGTTTTTGTCCTATCCTTTTGAAACTTTACAGGTGCTTTAAGGATGGTCTGAAGATATGCACATGGTTTTTTTCAGAATCCTGAAATTATTTTTTATTACTTTTTTTACATTTTTAACTTAGACATTTTTTTAGTTCTAATATTACAGAAGTCTATAGGGAGTAGGTACCTTGTCCCCTTAACTCCTTCCACAGTTTTTGGTCAATCCTTTTGAAACTTTACATGGGCTTTTAGGATGGCCTGAAAATATGCATATGGATTTTTCAGAATCCTAAAATAATTTTTTTATTACTTTTTCCGCATTTTTAACTTAGACATTTTTTGAGTTCTAATATTACAGAAGTGTATAGGGAGCACGTACCTTGTCCCTTTAACTCCTCACACAGTTTTTGGCCGATCCTTTTGAAACTTTATATGGGCTTTTAGGATGGCCTGAAGATATGCATATGTGTTTTCGGAATCCTGAAATAATTTTTTATTACTTTTTCCGCATTTTTAACTTAGACATTTTTTGAGTTCTAATACTACAGAAGCGTATAAGGAGTAGGTACATTGTCCCCGTAACTCCTACCACAGTTTTTGGCCGATCCTTTCGAAACTTTACAGGTGCTTTAAGGATGGTCTGAAGATATGCATGTGGTTTTTTCAGAATCTTGAAATTATTTTTTATGACTACTTACACATTTTGAACTTAGAGACTTTTTTTGAGTTCTAATATTACAGAAGTCTACAGGGAGCAGGTACCTTGTCCCCTTATCTCTTCCCAAAGTTTTTGGCCGATCCTTTTGAAACTTTACATGGGCTTTTAGGATGGCCTGAAGATATGCATGTGGATGTTTTAGAATCTGATTTAATTTTTTATTACTTTTTCCGCATTTTAACTTAGACTTTTGAGTTCTAATATTACAGAAGTGTATAGGGAGTAGGTACCTTGTCCCCTTAATTCCTCCCACAGTTTTTGGCCGATCCTTTTGAAACTTTACATGGGCTTTTAGGATGGCCTGAAGATATGCATGTGGTTTCTTCAGAATCCTGAAGTAATATTTTATTACTTTTTCCGCATTTTTAACTTAGACATTTTTTTAGTTCTAATACTACAGAAGCGTATAGTAGGTACCTTGTCCCCGTAACTCCTACCACAGTTTTTAGCCGATCCTTTTGAACCTTTACAGGCCCTTTAAGGATGGTCTGAAGATATGCATGTGGTTTTTTTCAGAATCCTGAAATTATTTTTTATCACTTGTTTCCTGCTTCAATACTTAGGTAAGTGATACAGGACCAATGGTCCTCTGGTTAACTTACCCATTTATAACACTTCAAATAAAAATAAGGCGGGGGACATAAATTCCCCATGAAATTTGCTTGTTGTCTATGCTTTTCTCCTATTTGATTATTGTTTTTTTTTTTTTTTTTTTTTTTGTTTTTTTTTTTTGTTTTTTTTTTTTTTTTTTTGTTTGTTTGTTTGTTTCATTATTATTATTATTTACTCGAATTACATTTCCTACTTCTACTGACACTTTTCAAAAGGTTATGAAAAGTAAATAAAAGGAATCAGGAATTGATACAATCAGATTCACTCCAAGCCCCCAACTCCAAAGGGAAAGCCACAAAATGTACAGACGACAAGCAGAGAATGCTGCTTGTGGTTCTTACAAGTTAATTTCACTCTTCAAACAAAATGATAACTGTTTTATACGAGCTCTTGATTTGCAGATTGCGGGCATCCGGGTGCACTAACTGACGGTACAGTATCGTTGCCCAGTGGAACAACTTACTTGTCAGAGGCAACATTCAGCTGTAACACAGGATATACCCTGTCAGCTGTAGTAACACGAACCTGTCAAGCTGATGAAACCTGGAGTAATGCGAATCCAACTTGCGGCATCAATGGTATGTTAGAAAGAGATAAAGCGCTATTGCTTTGTGTCTCTTTAGCACAGATCGACCGGAAGAAAACGGAGATATTAGCCGTTTCACAGCATTTTCTAGCAGATTGCATCTGCACAAGGCGAAGACTCAGATCAGCCTGTGCATTCGCGTAGGCTAGTAAGAGTCCTTGATGTCTGCCTGAAAGCCCTTTGGATCCTGTACTACCCATAAAGTGCCATATGAAAACTCCATGAATCTCCACAGGGTGCTCGTACAATCTTGTAGGAAATGCTGTGCATATGTGCTTGTTTGTATGTTCGATGCTCTAATCATGATACCAGCGTTAGCAATTATTTGGGTGCTAACGTCAGAAAACTTAACTTCGTTCATGTGCGCCCTGCGAAGATTCAGGTCAGTCTGCGCATTCGCGCAGTCTAATCAGTGGGGCGTATTTTGGACAGCTAGAGGTGCAAAGTTCGTTCATGCAAACAACAAAGACTCATCAGACTGCGCGGACGCGAAGGCTGATTTGAGTCTCCGTTGGGCAAACGTGTAAAGAGGTACGCTTTCTCACGTTGCTCATATTGTGATAACTATTTGAGCCAGCGCAGAAAAAAAATCCTACAATAAGACCTGTATAACCAAGAAAAACTCAAATCAGTATGGCAAGGTTTCTCATTTATCTCTCTTTGGATAGCACGGAGGCTGTAAAAAAAAACATGCGATCAGCTATGATCAGCCTGTGCTGATGCGCAGGCTGAGCTGAGTCTTAGCTGGTCGCATAAGTCTTATTGTGTTTTGTCCTACGCTTGCACAATTTTCTTTGTCGTTTAAACATTTGACGTATAGTGAAATTCTTATTCTTAACTTGTTCTCATCAGGATAGAGAATGTTATATTACAGATTGTGGCGATCCAGGTGCACTTATTGACGGTACAGTGACGTTATCTAGTGGAACAACTTACTTGTCAGAGGCAACATTCAGTTGTGACACAGGATATACCCTATCAGCTGTAGTAACACGAATTTGTCAAGCAGATACAACCTGGAGCAATACGAATCCAACTTGCGATATAAATGGTAAGTTATAAAGACATTAAAGAGAAAATTTACACTTTCAGGAGAGACATATCTGTGAAAATTTTCCAAAACGTTCTCTACTCTAATAAGAAAGCATGTGCCACCATTTGGAGCATATATCACGTAGCTTTCTTGGAGTAAAATCGTAGGTTATGTAGTTGCATACTATACCAAAGATAGTCAATATTATATTCCAGCTTTCATTTCGCAGACTGTGGCGATCCAGGTGCACTTATTGACGGTACAGTGACATTATCTAGTGGGACAACTTACTTATCAGAGGCAACATTCAGCTGTGACACAGGATATACCCTATCAACTGTAGTAACACGAACCTGTCAAGATGATGCAACCTGGAGTAATACGAATCCAACATGCGATATAAACGGTACTTTTCAGAACTATAAAACGCTCCTGTTATCTGCCAGTATAGCACTGGCTGGCGTAGGTAGACATTAGTGAAGACACCCAGGTAAAGCCACAGTCATGAAACACAACCCTTCCTTAGAACCTCAAGGAGAGATGAGAAACATAGTTATTAAATTCGATCAGAAAAGGGAAGGTGATTAGCGACTGTAAAGGCAATATCTATGGATTAAATAATAACAACACTAAATGCTTATCTGTGGGGATACGTTACATGGCCGCCGCCGAAGATAGAAGTCTGGCAGCTGCGTATATCTTAATGTTGTTCCGAAATTTATTTAATTTACTCGATGAACATTAAAATTTGTTATACTGCAAATAAAAGTTACAGGCATTTGATTAGATAACGAATTGTAGACATATTCAATGTACACGTTTCCTTTCTTAACATTCGATGACAGCCATTTTTATTTTCGCAATATCAGAGTAACTGCAGAAAACTAACGTGTTCGTCGAAAGATTTCACTCGCTACAGAAAAGATATACTACAACATGGATATTCTACGACAAATTGCTATCATGGTTGTTAACCCAACTATGATTGATATGTTCATCACGAAAACATGTCTATATAATTTTGACCCCCTTAAACCCCACTTTTATACAGTAAAACTGGGGTTTACAGGGGTGTACATTAGTTTTCTTATTTTTGCTCAAAACACGGATTGTGGGTACTCACAATCTATGTTTTGAGCAAAAATATGAAAAATATCAGAGTTTATTAATCTGAAAATTGTCAGTTTTTGGAGGTGTTATTTTCTATTTATTTGAATAGGCGTGTTTTCGTAATGTTGTGACCATTTTAATTGCACGACGGTGAGTCGGTCCTCAGACTAAATTGCGGCTACTTTCGCACTTTGTTTCAAAACGTTGTGGCCTGAATATCGATGTCTGTGGTCGGGCCCATTATGGTCCTCTTGGTGGTTTTCTTGTGTAGTGGCTTCTGATCGGCATTCGACCCCTTTTTGCTTTGTTTCATCATAGTGTTTGTGATCACATCTGCTTCACTATGTTAATAAATTAATAAGGTAGAAAACCCCTTTGCGGACTGAATATATCATTACAAAAAAGGTAAGAGAAAAGTCCACTGAGTGCCACAATCACAAACCGCAGCCCTTCCCAGACATCAAGAGGAAGAGGAAACCAACAAATCCAAACAAGCACAAATCGATCAAAAAGCACTAAGATTAGCTCTCTCTTCCCCAAGCGAGGTAATCGCAATGCTAAAAGGACTGAAAAACACAAGAACAAAATGACACAAGGTAAGACATACAACAAATCGCCTCGCAGAATAAACCACAAAGCACCAAAGAGTAAGACTAACACCGGGACCACCGCCTTAGAACGGTCAGTAGAGTAAATCACCGGGGGTTTAAAGCACTTTTACAGCTAGCCAACTTCATCCTGGGTCCCGATGCTACTCTTAATACAGAAATACATAAGAATTCGGTTCCCAACTCCGTCCATGCATCAAAGCGAAAACATAAAAATCAAATTAATCACTATAATAAACAAAGACGAGTACTCATGGCTAATTCTACTGTATGTCAGAGTAAATGAAAACCAATAGTTGAACCACTGCGGGCAAAGCCAAAGACATATCGTCAAGCACCAACCCACTGGTTAAAGTTTTACGAAGAGGCCGTCATTGAGTCTGGGGCCCGAACAGCCGTCGTGCAATTAAAGAGTGAAGCATAGCCATCAACAATGATTGGGTTGACAACTAGGCATGCAGTAGAAACCACGCGTATTCAAATACAGTTGACTCTTGTTATCTCGATGTCGCTTATCTCGAATAACCACTTATCTCGAAGTGAAAATCTAGTCCCTGTCTAAAGATGAAAATTTAACAACAGGTAAAAATATTGTGGAAAAGATGAGAATTTCTCCTCATTTCCACAATATTTTCAATATACGAGTCTTCAAGAGTCCAGTTACATATTTATTTGTTAAATGTGGTTGTTCGAATTATTTTCTCTCAGTTCTGCAAATCTGATATGTCGAGGTACGGATATCTCGAAGTATTTAATAGAGTTCCTTAGACTTCGAGATAACGAGAGTCTACTGTATATATGGAAATTGCACCACCAAAAAATGAAAAGTTTCAGATAAAAAAATCTGATATTTTTCATACTTCTACTCAAAACATAGATTTGTGTACGCGTTTGACGAGGCGGTTCTAACGAGTGCCCACAATTTATGATTTTGAGCAGAAGTATGAAAAATAATGTATACTCCCAGTTTTACTCTATAAAAGTTGGGTTTTAGGGCGTCAAAATTATAAAGGCATGTTATCGTGATGTATTTGTAATTTAGAGCTATACCAGAATTAAGGACAAGGTTTCTCGAGTAAAACTGCTTTAAGCATCCCGTCCTCGTAGTTAGTTCTCTTACCATTCCCAGGCGGTTTCTTTTTTGTTCGGGTGTCGGTTGTTTTTAAAAAATATGTGGAATTTGTTTTGTCATTGTTTCTTCCTCATAATGAAGCATGCCTTTATAATTTTGACCTCCTTAAACCCCCACTTTTATATAGTGAAACTGGGGTTTACAGGGGTATACATATTTTTTTCTAATTTCTGTTCAAAAACATAGATTGTGGGTAATCGTTAGAACCGCCTCGCCGAGGCGGTTCTAATGAATACCCACAATGTATGTTTGGACCAGAAATTTGA